>CAKAOH010029554.1:0-11047 GCA_916701665.1 Sebastiscus tertius | reverse complement strand
TGCTGTCATTGAGCTATACCTGAGGAATAAAGTATCATCATTGTCCTTTGTTTTCCTTTTTACTGTGGTATCGTGGATATTCACTTGCATTGGTATCAACTACTAGATTTCTGGTATCGTGACATCCCTAATAGGAAAAGTCAGACAATAACTGAAGTCATTAAGAATCATCCTCTGGGGACCATGAATGCCATGTTATATATTTAAATCTGGTGACGAATGTGGTGGGAATGACCGACATTGTCATTCCTAGAGCCATGCTGCATGGCTAAAACCATACCTCCAAGAATGTATTATGTCATCTCTAAAGCATCACGTGTTTAGGGCGTAATGGACATAAAGCTTTGGTCATACACTCACAGAAATCGAATGATTTGCACTGAGCAGAGCTGCATGTGTTTAGCTGACTCGTGCGTTTAGTGTTAACCTGATGACTAATGCTCTGCATGCATTGGCCAGCTTTCAGCTTTCTTTTGACTGCAGCACTCTCTCACTGTAATGAATAAATGTATCAGCCCTTACAAACCAACTACTTGGAGAATACACCTCAATAGTGTTTTGGTCCAGATAATGTCTCATGCTTTTTATTCATATTGTGTAATGTAGCAAGTCTGCAACTTAATCTCATTACACTTGACTGACCAGTTAAAGAAGGAAACAATGATTTATTTAAATACTGTATATGTAACCTCTTCCTTCCTCTTTTTCTTAAAGCTAGGGTGGATAATGCATTTAAGAAACCTTTTAGTTACATTGGTTGAAATTTGTACTTTTCGACAGCAATCAAGAAATCAAATGCTCTGATTTAAAAAAAGAAACAAATCTGGTTATCTGTAGATGTTGCAGGAGTGCACACCATTGTTCCGACAGCCCATTATTCCGTAACCTCAATAGTCCAAAAATTGGACCATTGGACGAAAAGCCCATTTGTTCAAAAGTCCGTTACCCCAAAAACAAACACCCATTGTTCTGAAGTCCTATTGCCCCAAAAATACAAACCCTCCCTGCAACAAACAGAAGCACATGGCTAATTATTATGCAGAATGATTTCATCTGACCTTCCTGCTGGCAATATTTTTTACCCTCTTTTTGTCAGAAAAGGTCTATCTTTTCATAAACCTAGCCATGTCATTTTGTTTCTTAAACATAAGGAGATTTCTGGCAGAAATGCTAAATTCTACCATGTGGGGAAAAAAAATATGTTGTTGCAAATCCCCTAGATCTAACAACAAATCATTTTACCAGCGCTACCTGTGCCGTGACAGTTGAACCGACAGTGTTACATCACCTGCTGTATAACATTCTAAAGTCCAGCTGTGTGACTTTCACTTCCCTTTGACTGCAAGTTTTTGTGTTATCATCTTAATCATGTCAAACCATTCCCACTTTTTTTCTGACATTGGACAGCACTGCTCTGATGACACGTCATTGGCAGCTGTACTCATGAGCCCTGTCCATCCCCACATGGAGAGAGGGCACAGCGAGTCCAGGCGAGGGGGTTCTGTAAAGCTCACAGCCGGAGCTGCGAGCCACCTTCACCCCAGGCCTTTTCAAGCCAACCTGCTATAGCCAGTTGCCGTGTACAATCGTGGAAGAAAATGCGTCCGGCAAGGACCAGTCAGCACCGGTGAGAGGATCCGCCCACACCAAGCAGCCGCCCCTGACTCAGTAAGTTGAATGCCCCGGGTAAATGCGGACCCCACCCTTTAAAGGTCCCATATTGTAAAAAGTGAGATCAGGTCTTTTATATCATAAAGCAGGTTTAAGTGCTATATAAATACTGTTAAACTATCAAAATGCTCAATATACGGAGAAATACACACAGCTCGTATTCAGATAGTGTGCGTTTTGAAACAAGCCGTTAGGATTTCTGTCCATTTGTGATGTCACAAATATACAATATTTAGACCATTACACGGTTTGAAACGTAAACATTCTCAATGTGTCCCGGTTTATTTCCTGTTGCAGTGTATGTGAATGACATCAGCTGACAGGAAGTACACATGGACCCAAACTGTTGCCTAGAAACGCAATTCCGTTGCAATTCTGTTGAAATGCACTAAAACAGACAAAGTTTCAGTGTTCAGTGTTTCAGACAGAGGGTAAATACAGGCATATACAGGCAGAAAGGATGAGGAAAATAAAGTTTTTTTTTAAACATTAAAGCATGTAAACATGTTCTAGTAAAAACACAAAATACAAGAATGAACCTGAAAATGAGCACGATATGGGACCTTTAAAAGATTTTTATTATTATTATTATTATTATTACTATTATTACTATTATTATTAATATGTGTTTGTTGGTTTTATAAATAACACTGCCTGTATGTATTTTTTTTATTCACTGATCAATCCTTGAACAACATAATTCAACATGCTTAACATGTAGAATACACACAGCTCTTCATGCTTTACGAAGTAAATAATCTTATAGATAATGTAACTCATACATCACCTAGTAGCGCATGTTCCCATTAGAGTTTTGAAAGCCAAAAATAAATGGTAGAAAAGCATCGGGACACTGAGCTTCCTGAAAAATGTCTCCCCACTGTGCCGAGCCAGCAAACATTTCAACCCAGCTATTCCAATTTACTCCCATAATTGGCTGTCTGTGCAGAGAGAAAGTGGCCATATCTCAGGGTTTTCCTCCTTCCTTCCCTGTAATTAGAGGAGGGAAAGAGTCTGTTCCTTCAATTAAACAACAGTGCAGCAGGGATAAGGACTGCCCTCTCTTTGTAAAGCGGACTAAAGGAGCAGCACTCTCCCAGCAAAATAAATACGGCATCGCGTAATGAGCTAAGCGGCGTGTGTGTGTGTGCATGTGTGTGTGTATTGGGTAAATATTGGTTGTTATTTAAGCTGGTTAAAGTAATTGATGATGTAATTTGTGAGAGCTGGGTGGAGACTAAAAGACGCAGAGGAAACGAAGGTTACAATATTCTAACCCTAGATCTATAAACACAGGCGGAGCCCTCTACTCGATTCTCTGGGTAATGCTCTCACAATCACAAGCACCCACTGAAAATTTGCATAAGTGTAGCATACCAATCAGGACGTACCTGCCCAAATACTCGCAGAACCCCACAATATATAAGCTGTCTGTCATCCCACGCCCTCTTCAGCGAGTGGTGCAGGAGGGTCAGGGCCTCCGTGGTATGTGCCGCATGTGCTTAATAGACCTAGAGCAGGGGTCAGCAACCTTTAATATCAAAAGAGCCATTTTAGGAAAAAAAAATCTGTCTGGAGCCGCAAAACATTTGAGTATTGTGATGAAGGTAACACAGTTTATAGTCTAAGAATATAGTATATAAGTCTAATGCAGTGAGGGCCAAAGAGCAAATGTACTACGGAGAATTAGGGCCACATTGAGGGAAAAAAAATCGGAGATTTCCAGAATAAAGTCAAAATATTACAAGAATAAAGTCATAACTTTACGAGAAAAAGAGTCGTAACATAACGAGAATAAAGTCATAACTTTATGAGAAAAAAAGTTAGAATATTACGAGAATAAAGTCATAAATTTACAAGAAAAAAAGTCATAACATAACGAGAATAAAGTCATAAATTTACGAGAAAAAGAGTCGTAACATAACGAGAATAAAGTCATAACTTTACAACAAAAAAGAGAAAATAACATGTAAAATGAATACTTTATAATATTATGACTTTATTCTCACAATACTAAGATTTTTTTCTCTCGTAATATTACGAATTTATTCCTGAAATCTCAGATTAATTTTTTTCCTCAATGTGGCCCTAATACTCCGTCCTACCGTCGAACCATAAACCTACAACAATGATAAAGAGAGGGGCTAAAGAGCCGCATGTGGCTCTGGAGCCGCAGGTTGCTGACCCCTGACCTAGGGTTATAAAATCATAACCTTGATAGGAAAATGTATAAAATGAATCTAGAACGGAAAGTCTAACTATGTTGAGGAAAATAATGTGCGTACATGCTGAAAAACATGTGCCCTTTGAGACATTTGAACACTCTCAGGGCTTTAAAAAAAGAAATAAAATCTAGTGATATAATGGTGTGTAATAATGTAATTGTGAGGTGTAATGGACACTGCAGCCCCTAGAGGCCACTTGAGGAGTCTGTTTGATGAATCTCCAGCTATACTGGGCTGGATTCCTGCAGATTTTCTTTTTATTTGTTTCACTGCTTTACAGTCTGTTACTTGGTTTAACCCTCTCTGAAAGTTTCAACAATCTACTGCACTCAGCTGTGGAATGTAACTAAGTACATTTACTCAGGTACTGTACTTAAGTGCAATTATGATGTACTTGTACTTTACTAAAGTAGTTACTTTTTACTTTTACTCCATTCCATTTTGAAAGCAAATATTGTAATTTTTACTTCACTGCATTTATTCGACAGCTTTAGTTACTTGTTACTTTTCATATTCAAATTATTAATAGAAAATAAAAAATAACAAAAATGTATTAATTATGATGTATTATCACAAGTTAAGTTAACCAGAATATAACGTACTTAAAATGAGTAATGAACTCATGCATCACTAATTATAATGTAATAATATAATATATATTATGCTGCATAATGAGTACTTTTACTTGTGATACATTAAAGGTTCCATATTATCAAAAAGTGAGATTTTCATGTCTTTTTTATTATAAGCCGGCTTAAGTCCTATATAAATACTGTGAAAGTATCGTAACGCTCAATCCACAGGGAAATACACACAGCCCGTTTTCAGAAACTCTGCATTTGAAACAAGCTGTCTGGATTTCTGTCCATTTGTGATGTCACAAATATACAATATTTAGAGCCTTTACACAGATTTAAACATAAACATTTTAAATATGTCCCAGTTTATTCCCGGTTGCAGTGTACTGTATGTGAATGATATCAGCTGACAGGAAGTACACATGGACCCAAGCTGTTGCCTAGCAACACAATTCTGTTGCCATTCTGTCGAAATGTACTAAAACAGAGCGTTTAAGACAGAGGGTAAATATAGGCATATTCAGGCCGACAGTATGAGGAAATTAAAGTTGTTTTTTGAACATTACAGCACATAAACATGTTCTAGTAGAAACACAAAGTACAAGTATGAACCTGAAAATGAGCATGATATGGGATCTTTAAGTAGATTTTGATGTTAATATTTTTGTACTTTTCCTTAAATAAGACTTTGAATGCAGGACTTTTAGTTGTAGCAAAGTATTTTTACACTGTAGTATTGCTACTTTTACTTAAGTAAAAGGTCCTTGTACTTCCATCGCTGACTGCACTGCACAGGTCATTGTCTGCTTTTGGAATTCTAAAAACTACAATACCACTGGAGTTAGTTAGTGAATAAAACTAGTTTTTTTTCCCCCAGCCTTTATTTATTCATACCAACCATTATTTGAACACTGGCTTTTACTGGAGGATTTATAGTATTTGGTTTATTTTTGAGGTCCTTATTACTTTGCTGAAATGCTGACACAGTATTTTTTTATTATTTGTGTTTGTGCCACAGACACCGACTTTCCTCTGCAGTGCACTTTCAGAGTGGCCGTGTATATGTGTAACTGTGTTTTGTAGTGTATTGACAGTGTGAGTGTACATCCATTTGTGGACTGTGTGGTCTTTTTTACCTGCCACGCATGGCGGAGCAAGGCAATTGAACACCGGCGGCAACGGTCATTCAGTCTGCTTGTGGAACTCAAATGTCAGCAGCAAAAGGCTGAGACCTGAAGCTATGAAAATAATGTAAAAGCAGTGCGTGTGTTCGGCTGGGGAAATGTCCGCCACTGACTCAATATGGAGGCAGAGGCGACCGCTTGCCTGCTGTATTCAGCTGACTTCGGCTTCAATGTGGCCATCAAAAACTGCATTGCAACTTTCTTAGCTTACTATTGCAATTTCAAAAGGATCATATTAAAGGATCTCATTAACTCGTTCCAGGAAATTAAAGTCCTTAGAGGTCAGTCAAAAGCTCATCGGTTTTCTATAAGACTTTTGTGGCCAGTGCCTAGGGATGTGCCGATACCTATACCAGCATCGGGTATCGGGTCCAATACTGTGCTCATGTACTTGCACTCGCACAACGGCTCCGACACAACAGCACCGATACCACTTTACGGCGGTGCGCCCGGCCCTCACTTTCAATGTGCCACGGGGTTTTGCTGCCAGACTCTTTGGTCCGTGTTTTTCAAGACGGGTCGGGTGGGTTGCAGACATCGCCGCAGAACCCTGGCGCCTTTTTACGTGGGCCGAGCCCCGATCTGGCAGCACGACGCGGTTGGGGCGCACTGAAAACAGTCCGCCCCGGTCGACAGTCGCACCGGGGGCAGGGGGCCGTCCCCAGCGGGGAGAGAGGGCGCAGCGAGCCCTTTGTCCACGGTGTGGCGAGGTCCAGGCGGAGAGCGCTGTAAAAAACTGCGGCCACGAGCTACCTTGGCCCCAAGCCTTTCCAAGCCGACCTAGAGCCGGTCGCGGCGCACCGCCTCGTATGCGGGACTCCCCAGCCTGCCGTGTGTCGCTCACGCCCTCCAGCTGGCTGTTAACGAGGGTCTTTTGGCACAGAGAAGTACTAGTATCGGTACTCGGTATTGGCGAGTACCCAAATGTAAGTACTTGTACTCGGTCTGAAAAAAAGTGGTATCAGTGCATCCCTACCAGTGCCTTGAAGAATGCATTTTGTGTGTCGTGTAGTCCGAAATGACTGCAATGTAAACCCATCCGCGTGTATATGCTACGTTGACATAGAATAACAAGCGGCGCAAGAGCAAGTGAAAAGGAGCAAGTAATGCAATATAAAAAGCGAGAGAGACTTCTCATGGTGGATGGGTCAAACAAATACAGGAGTGTGTTCCAATCCACGTACTTCCAGAAGTACACTTCAATGTAGTGCACTTTGTACCCTCTGTACTAACTTGAGTAGTGCGTAAATTTCAGCGGGGTAGGGATCGTCTCAAATCGAATACTCTGCGGCGCACTGACCGAAAATGACGATCGCAACATTTGACCGCGGCTCGCTACCCGCCAAAATATCTTCTGAAAAAAATGAAAGCAGAGTGGAAATTACGTTTCCAACGTCGTCGCCTACGATGTGTCCTCCTGTTGGCTGAAAATGCACCGGTATGTTTACGTATTGTATTGTTTTATTCTGTTATCTACGTATGTTTGAATAGTGGTCGTGGCTCCACCCCTTCCGCTACGTAGCCAAGATGGCGACAGTTGAGTGTGGAAAGTGTCCAGCATTCCACACTCAACGATCTGACCGTTTTGAGTACAACATCCGGGTACTTTGAGTGCACTGCATTTTGCTGTACTTCCCAGTGTGAACGCACTTATGCACTCAAAGTAGTAAGTGTTAGTGCAGAAGTACGCGGATTGGAACACACTGCAGGACTTTCACCCAAGAGACCAGTGTTCATGTCCCGTGTGAAACTAAATGTCTTGTCGACTAATTTAGAAGTTATGTTAAGTGACGTGTTTTCCGTACTTATGTTACATTGTTTACGTACATATTTTACTTAGTTATTTTAAAGGTGCTATTCATAACACTGATAACATTCAGCTGCGAGTTGTCGCGCGGTAGCAGTCATAGTCAGAAGCTTGCGGGCGTGCTTAACGTTGAGCCACTAGTTGTACATACTAAACTCCAGTTGTGCAGTTTTCTGCTCTTGTCGCCACTAGACACACACACAACAGTTGAGTCTTGAGTCATTGTGGGCTGCACAACAATATCATTTTGATGCTCAATTCGAAATGAAAAGCATTTTGTCACGCCTCCGCTGTTTGAATCAATATGTGTGCACTGGGGTTTAGGCACAAGGTGTGGAGCTCAGACATCTGGAAGGAGCTCAGAGTACAGATACTGTAGCATTCAAAAGATGAGGTGGTTTGGATATTTGATCCGGAAGCCTCCTTTTGGAGGTGCTCCAGACACATCCAACTGTGAGGGAACTGCACAGCAGACCCAGATGTTGGGAAGATTACATATCCCATCTGGCCTGATATATATATATATTGAAATTCACTCAGTTCATATCATATCTTAAATTATTTCTCGTTTTCCATTTGTTCTCCTATGAATGTGCAGCAACACGAGCTATCAGTGTGCCTGTGCAAGCCCCTGTATTGCAGAACCTGTTTAGGTGACAAAAGTACTTGGTTAGGTTTAGGTAAAGATTGTGGTTTGGGTTAAAATAAGTACGTTTGTTACTTAACTTACACTTGTGGAGTTAAATACGTAAGTTCTAACTCACACAGGCTCTGCCCTCTTCTGGACTCTATGGGCAATACTCTCCTCCAATCACAATATATATCCATATATATATATTAGGGGTGTCACGGTATACCGGTTTTGCGGTAATCGCGGTATTAAAAACATGAAAATAGTAATATTGTGTAAATAATCCAGCCACGATATATCGTGTTTATTTAAATTTAGCTCTTGGTTTAGCTATTTCTCTTTTGTATTCTCCCGCACGCAGTAAATAAAAGCTTGTCGAGGACATGACGTCATACACGTGCGCCACAAGCAGTAAAAAAGAAAACACACCACAAGCAAGTGCACGTCTTGTCTTCGTGATTCTGTCAAAATGACGACGAATGAAAAGGAGATACACTGTTATCCGTTGTTTTAGAAAGAAAACAAACAAATGTTGGACCAAATAAAGTTATGATATCGCGATAATATCGTTATCGGGAATTTTTTTGCTGCGATAATCATATTGAAAAAATTTATATCGTGACAGCCCTAATATGTATTTACACCGGGACATTTCCACCTGCTCTGCTCTTTCTGCCGCTCCATACCGCCACACTACACCGTCTTGAAACGAGAGGCCAATATGTAAGGCGACCGCAGTGCTTATTCTACAAAACACAGAGTGTAGAGAGATTTGACCTGGGTTAGCTGTGCACTGAAATAAAGCATTCAGATAGAGAGAGAGGGAGGGAGAGATGTAGTCAGTGGTGCTCTGGTTTAGAGATCCTCTGTGATAAGACAGCAGCATCAGCATTCCCCATCCTCTGCCTCTACCATCACTCCATCTCAATCCAGCCTCCACTCCATCTCTCTACCTGTATCCCCACTGTCTCTGTTTTTTTGTTTTTTTTGTTGTTGTTTTGTTTTTTTTTTCTCCTGTGAACAACACAGACATGAACACACACACCCACTTGCGCACGCACGGACAGCCCCCTCTCTTTGGTGAACTAGATGCTATTGATTGAATCTGAGGAGATGTCTGAGGAGGAGAGTACTGTTCGGGGCATGGGGAATAGACTACCCTGAGCTCTCAGCTAATAGATAGCACAGATTGCCTTGATGTGTGTGTGTGTGTGTGTGTGTGTGTGTGTGTGTGTGTGTGTGTGTGTGTGTGTGTGTGTGTGTGTGTGATAGTACAGATTGCCTGGTGCAAGCTGTTAGGCAGAGAAGCCTGTCTTTTCACAGGCTCCATTGACTGAAGCGCAGCGTGGAAACGCTTCGAGTTTGATGATAGGGCCGATAACAGGCCTGATGTGGCTGAATGAGCCCCACCGGAGCCCAGCGAGCACGGAAATACGATTTGGTAAATAGTGATGGTTACTTGTGTGAGACAAATAGCCCTTTTGGTCAAAAATCAAGACAGCTGCTGGGCAAGAAGGCAGGAGCCAAACTGGCACAAGTCGGACACGCAGGTGTATCGGCAAATGAAAGAAAAACACTTTGCTTGTGGCAGATTCCTGCACATGATAAAATGTGTTTCGTTTTCTCACAAGAAACAGGTTGAAGTCAGATGTCTATGAACTAGATCGTACATCCTCTTGTCCAACCACTTCTAAAGACAAACCTGTTCTAAAAGGCCTCACCTGAAGGAGGGGATGTAACGCCTGCTGTCACAGCCTCCCCCCCTGGCTGCATCCCACTGCCTCCCTGATCTCTCTCCAAGAACTCCAGCTTTTGCATGTCTTTGTAGACAGTGCACACTTTCAGACAGTCTCTCTTCCAAAGGCATTCATAGTGTTGCAGTCCGTTGCTCAAACAATAGTGACAAATTGTGTAACAAATGCTGAAAGAGAGTTTCAAACTCAAGATACTTCCACATCTTCCACACGCCTGGCCAGTCACTGAGTAAAGTAGGCAAGTGTGTGTCGAATTGTCCGGTATAGAAAGTTATTGGACTGAGTCTCCTGCCTCAGTTTTGCCATTCAAAGGGGCGTGGGGGGGCCTAGGAGCTTCTTGAAATGTAGTTTGTGCAACATGTTGTCCAAATCTATCTCAAGGCAAGAGACCACCGTCTCTCCTTGAAGACATTCATAGTGTTGCACTCACTTGTTGGCATGAAAAGTGATCAGAGTAGCTGTGCGAAGTTCAAACCCTCCCCATGTTTACACCTCCACACACCTGGCATATCATTCCGTTAAAGCTGCAGTAGGCGAGATTGGAGCAAATAGGACTAAAAAATTTTATTTTTATAAAACAGTCGCTATATCGTGACAGTAGTACATGAAACAGGTGATCTGACAAAGATCATGTTCCTCTGTGTCCTCCGGTGCTCCTAACTGCATCTGCAAGATTTCACAGACCGGAGGAAAACAAGCAGTAAGGAGCTGATCTGAGGTCTGCTGTCCATCTGCCGTCTATGAGAGCCGACCAAACTCCGACCAAACCGTCAAACTAGGCAGCGCTGATCAAATATGAATCAATATTCTGTTACGTTAATGCCTATTACTCTCCTCAAATGTTTTCAGAATCATCTTGTAGCACGGCTTAGCTGTAAAATGAGAAAGTTTGCGACACCGCCGCCATTGTGAAATCTGGTGAAGGAACGCCAAGTTCCGTTCACATGACCGGAGCTCAGCCAATAGGAACGCTCTCTCTCTCTGAAATGACCTGTGATTGATCAAAGTCTCCCGTCACGGACTAGATGTTCTAAAGCCTGAAAACAGAGCCATGAGGAGGAGCAGAAGTCTAGTTTTCTCTCAGAACACTTGAATTACAATATGCTGAAAGGTTATTGTGGAATTTTTGCCCAATGATTTAAAAAATACACTGCCCATGAGGGTCGGATTGTATCTTTCATACAGTAACCAGTAACT
>CAKAOH010029550.1:3667-22626 GCA_916701665.1 Sebastiscus tertius | reverse complement strand
CATGTCTCTAACTAGCAACAGAAACATGTCTCTAACTAGCAACAGAAACATGTCTCTTTAACTAGTAACAGGAACATGTCTCTAACTAGCAACATAAACATGTCTCTAACTAGCAACAGAAACATGTCTCTTTAACTAGTAACAGGAACATGTCTCTAAGTAGCAACAAAAACATGTCTCTAACTAGTAACAGAAACATGTCTCTAACTAGCAACAGAAACATGTCTCTAACTAGCAACAGAAACATGTCTCTAACTAGCAACAAAAACATGTCTCTAACTAGTAACAGGAACATGTCTCTAACTAGCAACAGGACTTATAAAAGTGGACTTTACAAGTAAATAAAAGAGGCTAAACTGGTGAAACAGGCAACTGAGTCCACTAATAAAGTAATACTGATGGAAATGGAGGCAAAAGTGGAGCCTAATATGAAAACCAAAAGGAAAGCAAGTTGTTTCCCTGCACTTCTTACTGCAACAGGAACATGTCTCTAACCAGCAACAGAGACATGTCTCTAACTAGCAACAGAGACATATCTCTAACTAGCAGCAGGACTTATAAAAGTGGACTTTACAAATAAATAAAATAGGCTTAACTGGTGAAACGACCAATGGAGTCATTTCATAATCAGTCATTAACCGGAGTGTTCGAGGGTTTAAAGGAGAGAGCATGATGCCTAGTTAGTTAATGTCCTCTCGGACATTACAAGGGAATAAAATACCAACAAAGTAATGAATCACAAAACTTACCTTTTTATTTAGGGAGTCTTTGTTGAATAAAGTAGTCGAGGCTTTATAATCCACTGGTAGGAGGATGTGGCTGAGGTAACAATGTAACGATGTGAGGACTTTCCAAACTTTGTGCTGGCTGGGCGGTGCACTGTTACTTTAGTGTCGGCCCCGGCCCCCCCCCCCCCCCCCGCCCCCCCCCCCCCCCCCCCCGCCACCACCCCCACTGGTCTTTTTTTCTCTTTTCCTATGTCCTTCTGCCCCTGTCCCTGACAGCATTGTCTTATCTGCTCAACACAGATTCTAGTAAAATAGGTGTAAATCTCAACTCAGTTAATAAATAGTGTACCTCCTGCGATTTGAATGCCACATTGCGATTTCGATACAATTTTGATTAATTGTGCAGCCCTAAGCAGCTTTGCAATTTATTTTCACAGAAATACTGTCTACAGCAGCCTAACATTACCTGTTTCTCCAGGTCTCACAGAGATATTGCTAAAAAGAAAAACTGTAAACATTAATATACCTTAACAAAATGCTATTTAAGCCTTCTTTGTGTCCCATTGGGCAGCACACAAAGTGCTGTCTTTATAATGCATTCTAAGTTAATTTAAAGGGATAGTTCAACATATTGAGGAATATGCTTATTCGCTTTCTTGCCAAGAGTTAAATGAAAAGTGGTATCGATCTTCTCATCTACAATGTCCAACTATTCCCTTAAAGAGAGAGTCCCATCATAGTGAATATGCTATTTAACAAATAAAATAAAAAGAAATGTCAGGTATTTAATATTAAAAGCACAATGTGGTGACATCTAGAAGCCAAGCGTGTTTATAACTACGGTGGCTGACACGGAAATGTGAAAACGCGAATGGCCCTGTCTAGAGCCAGTGTGTGGTTTGTTCGTTCTGGGCTACTGTAGAAACATGGTGGACTCTGTGAAGAGGACCCGCTCCATATGTAGATTTAAACAGCACATTTTAAGGTAACAAAAACACAACAATTTGTATTTTCAGAAGAAAACATACTTATTAATATTATATTTAATTTCTGCCAGTATATCCCCCAAATGTTACGCACTGGTCTTTTAAAGGGATAGTTCAGATTCCTTTTTAATTGGGATTGTATGAGGTATCGTACTTGTCCATCAGTGTATTAACTACCTACAGTAGACGGAGGTCGGCCATCCCCAGTTTAGAAGAAGGCAGGAGTAACGGCACGAGCTAAGCAATGTCTACTGCTGTGGATGGGGGCAGCAGCAAAACACATTTTACACACCTGAAAAAGGCCCACCTAGAAAGATCAATATCAGTTTAAAGTTACAATCTTGAGATCTCCATTTCGTACTCTTTGGCAGTACATATGGCAGTAAGCGATAATTACAGGTGTGTTTTGGATCTCACTTCCCAGAGATCCAAACAGTGTTGCTGCTTGTGATTTTTCCCAGTTCAAGTACCCAGTTTGTGGGGTTTTAAAAGGTTAGTTCAGATTCAACAAAAAGTTACACAATAACACAAACAAACTAACCGATCTTGGCAGCGGTAAACTCCCGTGTTCTGCATGGTAAAATTACTGTTTTTGTCAGTCTGGTGGCTTTGAAGAGAGCTTAGCAGCTTCAGTTCCCTGTTGGAAAGGGCTGTCTGACAGCAAGGTGGCTAAAATAAGTTTTTCTGCTGCCCCCGTCTAAAGCAGTACATTACCAACTGTCATCTACTGTAGGTAATACACCGACTATAGATAAGTAGGATACAACCCCGCTTCAAAAAATCCAAACTGTGCCTTTAATGGCTAAAATTGATCCACAGAATGTTGATATTGACGACAGATGAAAATAATGATAATTTCTCTGGTTTTCACTGAATAAATTCTCATATGACAAATAGTTTTTCTTTCCAAAGTGGACTAATATTAGGCTTTTTAGATAAAGGGTGGATACAATAACCAGGGTTTTACCGCAAAGGACATGAATTTAGAGGAAACACTTCATGAGTCATAATAGTTTAATTTGGCATCAAACTGTTTCCAACAGAACGTCCGTCATCTATATTAGTAATATCCTAACATTGTTGCCACAAATGTTTTGTTAGATTCCTTTAAATTACAGGCTTACCTGTCATGTGAGGAAATCCCAGAATTGTACAATAGTTAAAAATAATACTGTTGTAGTTCAGATACAGTTAACACAAAATAAAATGCTAAACAGAGACAAATACATTTTACAGACCTGATTCAGTTACATAAAAGTGTTAAACCCACTGGATTTTACAACAGCTCATTTGAGTCTACAACAATTAAGTCATTAACGTGCTTTTATTTAAGACCTGTCACGCTCCTACAGGTGTTTTCACTTATGCTAATAATTAGACGTCTGTGGGTGTAATGGTGCCTTCAAATGAAACTCGTGAGCTTGTATTTACAACATGGGAAGTCGTGTACACAATATGCTCGGCATAAAAGTGGTTAAGTCGTGAGAACACCGCTGCTAAGCAATGTCAATATTAACGTTACTGTCAGCGTCTAGAAGTCACAGAGGCTAACAATTTAGCAAGCTAGCAAGTGGGTAAACTACTGCAGTAAAAGCAAAGGCATAACAACAGAGGAGGCCGTTGGGAATATCAACATTTTCCTCAGACCTATTATACAATCATGAAGGGAAACAATATACGACTAAAATTACAATTTATTCACTTGTTATGCACCGAAAAATTGATATCCAAGGCCTCCGCCATTTCTGATAACGTCAACAAACACGTCACAAGTCGTGAACTCCACTTACGAGGTCGTGCATACCTCAAGAGGGGGGGCGTTCAGATGGAGTCCTCTCGTGAACACGGTAAACACGACCCCATCTGAAGGCACCATAAATTGAACTTGTCATAGTAGGAAAATCACAGGTGTCACTAATGACATTAATGATGGTTATGTTCTGTTCAAGTGTCCCAGTAAGTCACACTTTGGTTTCATCGACACACCAACTTTTCCAATTCAGTCAAAAGTGAAAATTCTTTTGTGATATTTAAAATTTTGGGGGGGAATTTCCAGCATTTCCACTCATGTTTTTTTATTATTATTATTTGCAAATTGAAAAATGCACATAAAAACAGGTGGATGGAAACACACTTAATAGGCCTTTTAATGGCAGACATTTGGACATGATATGAAAAGCACAGGTGACACAAACTTCATTAACCAATCAGTTCCATAAAGTGTCCCCCAGTGAGCCAGCATGCACAATACCAGGAACTATAACTCCACTAAACTGAATGCGGTCGTTTTTGATGTTGTTAATCAAACATGTGCTTTCCCTGCTATGCCAAAATGTTTTCCAATCAAAACAGGTCTATCAAGCTCATGCCAATGCTGTCCTGAGAGGAGGTACTCAACTGAGTAAATACGTGAACTATCACCCGTGTGGGTGCACCGTGGGTGGGTTGGCCTATTGTACCATTGAAAGTCAGAGCCAAAGTGATATGTGTTTTTACTTTGAACTCACTAGATGTTACTAGTGGTGTTGTGAACTGTACAATCTGCTGTATAGTAGAAGAAATATTTTGGTCTTTATTATTGGTTCATTTATCCTGATGAAACTTAAAAATGAGAGGAAGCAAAATCAGTAACACTTCATTTTACAGGTCTGCAAATTTCATGGTAATAAGGTGATAATTAGCAAGTAACCTAATTGAAATTTCTTTGGAATCACTGCCAAATTACCCCAATATTTACCTCAAAATGTATGGAAAATTACTTTATTATAAACATAATTTAATAATTATATTATTTCCCAATAGCTGGTAAGTTATTTAATACATTTCCAGGAAAATAATAGAAAGTTATGCTTTACTTCCATGTCTGCTGGTAAATAGATAATAATTAGCAAATAACTTATTTTACATTTCTTCAAAAAACTCTTTGAATCATGACTTTGGCTACCAGGTGAGATTTGTGCCTGATCAGAAGTGTCTTCTATTAGTTTTGGTTATCCACCTCCGCTTCTCAAGGGCCCTATTTTAACAATTATATGCTATTTTAGCATATAATTATTAAATAATGTTTATAAAGACATAAATATTGGGGTAATTTGGCAGTAATTCCAAAGAAATTTCAAATAGGTTACTTGCTAATTATCACCTAATTACCATGAAATTTGCGGACCTGTAAAATGAAGTGTTACCGCAAAATCTCCTCTTGAAGTATCAGCATTTATCTTATAGCCTACCACATCACGAGTACTTGTGAGGGAAAAATAGACTGGAACAAAGAGTAGACATAACATCCTTTCTGTACTGAACAGACTCAGAGGAGTCATCATCCCGTCAAATCAACTCTCCACACAAAGTCTATTGGCAGAACAGAGGAACCGCAGAGAAGGAAAAACAGACACTTCAACAATACCACAAAAGCATTTTAGAATAATAACAAAACTGCAGTCGCAAACGAAATTTCACAAACTCCGTCGACCTCTCTCCGTTTCCCTACCCCCCTCTTCTCTGTGTGCCATGTGTTGTACTTGGCTAGTTTCAGTTAAATTTGTTCCTAATCCTGATATTTGAAGAAAAAAATCTCCTTTCCTATATATGGGATCTGTGATTCAGTAACAAACTGTACCTGCACACCGCAGGAACAAAGTGCAGTTGCAGGATAAAACAAACAAACTGCTTGCTACAGGTTTAGTGAAATATAGTGAATACAACTCATGAAGGTGCAAAGTAATGCAACGCATTGTCACAAATAGTGTCATGGCTCTGAATAGGACAGGTGGGACCTGACAAAAAACAATCAATACTTTTTAGCCACAGAAATTTTAGAAGGTCTCCAGCCGCTTCGAATTAAATCGTATTGATTCCTGCTTTAATTAAGCACTAAACTGCACAATTAAAATGTTAGCTAATAATCCACATGCAGAAGATACTGTAAAATGAATGCCACAGTCATTTTAAATTGAGCTTGATGTGCACTTGAACTGTAGACACTCCAAACGGCCTAATCCTTGATTGCAGATCACAAGCGACTAATTGGACTAATTGACGTGTTGGAGTACTAAAATCCCGTAGTGCATTAACAACAGCTGTTTTCTGAGACGAGTTAATATTGTGCTTGTTGACTCGGTGAACTTGCCTTGACCTCATTCCTTCAGTCAGCGCGAACAAAGAAATGCACATGGGATACTACACTAAGTAGAGACAATTTGACTCCGTGTTGCTTAAATGATTGCAATCCTCTGGTAGACGACACAACACAACCCAACGGATTCAGTCGCAGAGGCAAATGTCACACTTGGCATTCATTTGAGGTACTTCATCACATCTGAGGCTGGCCAAAGGACACTTCTACAGTAGCACTCTCCTTCAATGGCTTTCCTTTTTTTATTGGAGCCTACCCCCAGCTCTCCCACCCCCTCCACCCCCGCCCATGAGTAGTGTTTCAATAACAGGAAACAATCGGCCACCGTCTTTCATCACAGGTTGACGTTGGTTCCCGCACGGTGCCACTGGGTCTCTGTGGTGCCAGCCAGCCAGTCAGCCAGCCAGCCAGTCAGCCCTCCGCAGTCTATAGCAGAGAGAATAAAGTGTACACGCCAGCTTACTCGTTTCCTTATCGTCCTCCAAGGGGGGGATCTGACGCATTCACAAGCGGTAATATTCACAAGCGGTAATATCCGAGACAGATACTAGATTAGGCCTTACAGAGTCACTGAATGTAACTTGCAATGTAACTAAGTGCAGTTAGGATTCAGTTAAGCGAACGGTCCTGGTTAATTTTTACAT
Organism: Sebastiscus tertius; assembly: GCA_916701665.1. Lineage (NCBI taxonomy): Eukaryota > Metazoa > Chordata > Actinopteri > Perciformes > Sebastidae > Sebastiscus > Sebastiscus tertius. Next base: position 16,133 of record CAKAOH010029550.1, on the reverse strand, counting down.
TTGAGCCTGCATGTAATTGTCTGTGACAGTCTAAAAAGGGATTATTTTTCCCAGCAAGGTGGCCATATTTAAAGCTGTGAATGTCCCCACATCACCCCTAGGATGAATAACTCACTGGTATCCCAGATGGTTCCCATGGGATACATCTAGCCTACCCACCTTTCTTATAGTTATTTCTGGGCTACTAGCTATTTTATTTTGGTGCACTCTCATCCAGTAGCAGCAGAAACAAAAGTATCATGTAGGCTATGCATGCATATATTATATATCTGCCAATTTTTTTTTTTTTTTTGCAGCTGCCACGTGCCACAGTACATTTTCCATCTGATTAGTTTTATTACTACCAACCTAACTGAAAAATGACCATTATTACCTAGCATAGTAGGTGACACCAAACTGGAATGTGATATTCATGGCTGATTGTTCATTACTGTCCTTGTAATGATGTCAGACTCTGCAGCTCCAGTAAGTGCACACAATTATATAGCATGAATAGTATTTTAGGTTCATCTTATCTGCCTTGGTATAGAAGCCTTGCACAGAAGGTTACATTTGCAAATTTGCTGATTAACCAATTGCCACAAAGATGTAACCATTAGCTCTGCAGGTTGGTGTATCTACATGAGATGAATGAATACATGTTGATTGTTTTTTTGTCATATAGCCTACTGGTTGATTATTCCTTTACAAAAAGTGAACGCATTGATCATCTACTAGTTTTGAAAGATCCAAAAATGAATCTATCTTATTGGTGGCAGGGTCTTTGCATTGCTACTTTATTTTTTATTTGATGATACCGCCATAGATGAGTAAATGGTTTGAGATGAGAATATTATACATAGGGGCTTTAAAGATCCCATATCATGCTCATTTTCAGGTTCATGCTTATATTTTATGTTTCTACTAGAACACGTTTACATGCTGTGACGTTAAAAAAAAAACTTTATTTTCCTCATCTCTGTCTGAAATGCTCCGTTTTAGCGCATTTCAATGGAATTGCAACATAATTGCATTGCTAGGCAACAGCTTGGGTCCACATACACTGCAACCTGAAATATGGTACCTTCAAATGAAACTTGTGAGCTTGTGTTAACCACATGGGAAGTCGTGTACACGATATATGCTTGGCGTTCAAGTGGTTAAATCTTGAGAATACCGCTGCTAAGCAACGGCATTATTAACGTTACTGTCGGCGGCTAGAAGTCTAACAATTTAGCGGGTAAGTGGGTAACATAATGCAAAGGCATAATGACAGAGTTGGGAATATCAACATTTTCCTCAGACATATTATAAAAGAAAAAAAACAATACATGACTAAAATGATGATATATTAACTTATTATGCGTCAAAAAACTTCCATGGCGTCTGCCATTTCTGGCAACGACAACAAACACATCAGAACTCGTGAACTCTGAGCTTTCAGAAACTTGCTGCTTATGAGAATGTGAATACCACAAGAGGGAGGTGTTCATATGGACTCTTCTAGTGAACACGGTGAACACGACCCCATTTGAAGGCACCACTTGTGACATCACAAAGTTACGGAAATCCTGATAACTTGTTTTAAAGGCACAGTTTGTGAATACGGGCTGTGTGTATTTCTCCATGAATTGAGCGTTTCGATACTTTCACAGTATTTATATAGCACTTAAAAACCTACTTTATAATTAAAAGGACGTGAAAATTTCACTTTTTACAATACGGGACCTTTAAGTAAATTGTCTCGTATCTTGAATGCTCAAATGTTCTGGCGGTTCAAGGGGTCGTCGTCAAACTGAATTCCTGATAGGTGAACTTAGGTTGTTATCCCTGATCCACATACACACAGCGACACATCGGCTCACAGTTTCCCCTCTCCCCCCCACGTTGGCTGACATGCGTCTCTTTCTTTGTCTCTCTGCTGTACGTGATAAATAACACTGCCACCTCCTTTCTTCCCCTTTTTGTTTTGCACCTTTATTAGGTAAGAGCAGCATTCCAAGCATTCAAGCAGCATCCTCGATGGCTTTATGAAAGTGCTCACAGACGCCTTTTCTTGATTGACTTTCCGACAGACACATCCTGTCCCCCCTTCAGAAGCCGTCTTCCTCTTCCTCATCCCCACAGCGCAGTCATGATCAGAGATCTCCTTAGAGGCTAGTCCGGATACCTGTTGCAGTGTTTGCTTGGCCAGCTGGAAGTATGTGTGTGTGTGTGTGTGTGTGTTTGTGTGAGGGAGGTGAGAGGTAAAGGAAGACCTGTTCGGTCATCATGGGCTCAAAGAAAAAGTTATAATAACAGGGGTGAACTGCTGCTGTAGCAGTGTGTCCTGCATCCTGTTGTGTCTACATGCTCCAGCACCTTGACCATGTTTTCTGAATAGAAAAGCTTTTCCTTTTTCAACCATGATGCATTGTCTTGTGTGTGTGTGTGTGTTTATCCAGGATTACTCGTGTCCTTCTGCGTACAGTTAAATAGTAATAATATCCATTGCATGTCATTATAAATTGCATCTTTTAAAGGTGCAGTGTGTAGGATATGGTGGCATCAAGCGGTGAGGTTGCAGTTTGCAACCATAGACTGTATATAGAGATGGACGACGCGTCTCCACTTCCTCCCACTGTAAAGAAGTGAAGCCAAAATATCCCGAATACAGGAGTGGCCATCTTGAGATTTTGATGTCCTTTGGAGCCAGAGTCTGTGCAGAAGTGATCGGGCGGTGGAGCCGCGGTATCGAGGTCACCCGTCCAAACCAAGCGCAGCTTGTTAGCGGGAGAGACTCACAGCTGCCAATCATGATGTCTCACCCCCTTTTTATAGCATCAAATAACTAATTAAAACCAAACTTATCAGAAAAATGAACACATGAACATGCATCTGCGTGTTAAGAACTACCTAAAATGACAGAAACCATCTAAAGGAAAAATGTATTAGACGTGTACTTTGACTTTTTAGTTTGGCCCATGTCCCATTCACTAACATGGAGGGGGGCGGGGTTTATGACCTATACTGGAGCCAGCCACCAGGGGGCGATCGAGATGTTTTGGCAGAGCTGTCATGTCGTCCATCTTTATATACAGTCTACGGTTGCAACCAACTGAGACCTTATTGAACTTCTTCCGTGTGCCAAGTGTAGGAGAACTATGGCCCTATCTAGAGCCAGTATTTGGTTTGTCCATTCTGGGCTACTGTAGAAACATGGCAGCCGGCTTCGTTAAGAGGACCTGCTCCCTATGTAGATATAAACGGCTCATTCTAAGCTAACAAACCCACAACGATTCTTATTTTCAGATGATTATACACTAAATAAAACACTTATTAATATGACTGTATATTCCAAAAAATCAAACAGCTAACAAACAAATTCAAAGATGTTTTTCCGTATACTTTAATTTTTCCATATACCACTTTATAAACACCTATGTTACATGTGTGCACCTGGATGAAAAAAACAATTTCTGTGCTTTAAATATACAGTAGTTGTAAATGGATTATTAGAAAATAATGTGATGTAATGGTTGAGAAAAGTATTTTAAAAGATCTGTGAATGTCGGCTACATGTATACAGAGTTTCACCAGTTTGTCCACAGTGGGTGATCTCTGCTGTTATTCAATGGCACAATCATAAAGGACTTTTCCCATGAACTCTAAACTCTATATGGCAGGGTTAAAGTGGGAAATAAGATTGTGTAAAGTGCAGGTTTGACCCAGAGTAAGCATGGTGCCTTAAAGGGTATAGGAGATGGACACCTCCTGTATACTGTAGCTTTTGAGATGTCCCTTGGATAGATCCACATACATGTTCAGCACAGAATGGAGAAAACACTTATATAAAGAAATTTTCAGACGCTGCTTTAAGCAGATTCGTTGTTGTGTGAGCTTAAAACGTGTAGATTCCTACTTCTGGAGTAGGAGGAGAGTTAAGGCATCTTTGATCCTTAACGGCCTTCAGGTTTTTTTTTAACCAAGATGAGTGGGAAGGGTATTATTTCTGTTGTTTTGTCCTTATGAAATTGCTACTGATCAAATAAAAAAAATAAAACAACAAGAACCAGACACAGCTCATCTAGTTATGTTGTTTTACTACAATGCATCAATAGCTTTGGAGACTTGGCCGAAGACCTCATCCACTGGCAGCTCAGAGTCAACCTAGGAAACATAAAATAAATGTTAGATTGTATACACAATTCACATTTTTGTTTTAAATGTTCACCATCACAGCCGTGATACACACCTTCCTGACAATGCCACGGCTCTCGTAGAAGGCGATGACTGGCTCGGTCGCTTTGTAATACAAGTCCAGGCGCTTCTTGATGGTCTCCTCGTTGTCATCAGAGCGGCCGCTGGTCTCACCGCGCTTCATCAGCCTCTTGACCATGGTCTCTCCTTTGGCGTCCACGTACAGCAGCAGGCAGGGTTTGCCGATCTGGGATCAAAGATAGTTTGCTCGTTTAAGTTCTTTTTGTTTTTTACTGGAATGAGTTACAGGACCAACACCTCATGCCCTCTCTTACCTTCTTCTCAAACTCCTCGCCCTGCTTCACCTCACGGGGGTAGCCATCAATAAGGTAGCCCTTGGAGACATCAGCCTTGGCGATCATGGCGTCCTTAATCATGTCTAAGACTGTGTCCTGAAAGCAGGCCCGAGACATTATGATCAACCTTCACAATGATATGGCTCTTCTGATAGAAAATACACTCAGTTTATTATACTGACAGGTCTTTCTATTATCAGTGAGAGTAGGCAAAATAACAGAAACACTTCTCTGTGTAATGCAATACAATTCAGCAGCACCACAAACTACATCCTCCAGAATTATCATAAAGTTAAATAAACACTGACTGTTATCAGGCCATTAAATAGGTGTTATCAATCGCTATAAACACCACAGATGTGGGTCATTCAGGGCCTACTACACCTAATACGTTACAAAAATTAAAAGTGAAATTGAAAAGCAACACGTTCTAACATGTTGTAAAACTGAATGAAACGTCACCTTTTGAACACAAATAAAAAGGTTTCTTTAAATTTAGGAAAAAAACAGTTCAGTTTAGGCGACAAAACTACAACGTCTTTAGGTTTAGGCAATAAAACTACAACTTATTTAGGTTTAGTCAACAAAACTACAACTTCTTTAGGTCTAGGCAATAAAACTACAACTTCTTCAGGTTTATGCAACAAAACTACAACGTCTTTAGGTTTAGGGGAAAAAAACAGTAAGGATTAGGCAATAAAACTACAACTTCTTTAGGTTTAGGGGAAAAAACAGTTAGGGTTAGGCAATAAAACTACAACTTCTTTAGGTTTAGGAAAAAAAACTACAACTTATTTAGGTTAAGACAATAAAACTACAACTTTTTTAGGTTTAGTCAACAAAACTACAACTTCTTTAGGTTTAGGGAAAAAAACAGTTCGGTTTAGGCAACAAAACTACAACTTCTTTAGATTTAGGCAAAAAAAGCACTTGAAGTTAGGGAAACTTGTAGGGAAAAACATTGTGTACAGCCCCTGACTTCCGATTCTGCTCCTGTCATAATTACTATAGTCGCTGGAGGTTGCTGTCATGTTCTTTTATACCGTCTTTCGGTGATTTATGTGAATAGATGATAAAACTTACTAGTAGGTGTAGTAGGCCCCTATTGACCCACATCTATGGAGCTTATAGCGACTGATAATGCCTATTTAAAGGGACTGTTTGTAACTTTATAAGCGTATAAATGTAGCGGGTCGGCACACATGCGCGCTCGCGTATGCGCGCTCGCGTATGCCGGGAGCCTCGTCTCCTATGCCTGCTCGCCTTCACTCAGACAGAGCGCGCGTTCACGTCTAGAGGTGGAGCGAGTACGCGAGAACGCGCGCTCACTCCACACTGCAGAAGAGTTAGTTTAGCTCTGAGAATATCTAGTGAATGTTCAGTGGACATTTGTGCTGAAATAACTGCTGCAGCTCCTCCAGAGAGAAACGTTACCGTTACCGTCTCCTTCCTGCGCCCGCAGGGAGACACCGGGTGCCGGTGTCACGGTTCACGTTTCTCTATGCGGAGGCTCGTCACTTCACAAGACACGGAAAACCTCTGTTGGTGCGCGCTGTGTCAGTGAATGCAAGCAGGCAGCGGAGGAGAGGCTCCGGTTGCCGGTGTCTCCCTGCGGGCGCAGGAGGGTGAGGCGGGAAAAGGCAACACTAGGGATCAGATCTAAATCATGTTCATGGAGAGACCTTGGTCTGGTCAGCTAACATTATTGCCAAGCAGCTGAAATATAGAGTGATGTTGTGGTTTTAGCTGACGTGTGTCGCCTCACTGTTTTGAGCGATGCTCGTTCAGGTCTATTTAGAGCGAGCAAGCGCGAGCCCGACGCTGACTTTCGCTGATTTAACGGCCACAGGTGTCGCTGTTAAGAAGCAATTCTGAAAGTTACAAATAGTCCCTTTAATAGCCTGAAACCCCTCTAATCGGCTGCTCTAACATAGTTTCAACAAAAAGTGAACATTATAAACTTCATGAAGGTATTGCAGGACTGTTATGTGCCGCTCTCTTACCAGGGGCACCAGCTCTCCCTTCTGCATGATGGCCTGGAGCTGCTTGCCCCTATCAGAGCCAGAAGCCACCTCAGCACGGAGCAGATCCCCAGATGACAGGTGGGTGTAGCCATACTTTGCAACTACCTTCTCACACTGGGTGCCCTTTCCAGAGCCAGGCCCACCTGAAAAAGACAGACACACAGCATTGGTATAGCAAAAGGGGGACAGATGTTTGTTTTTGTTTTTTTAGCAGTATTTCTGTTGCAAAATGAGACAAAAATTCTGACTGTACTCACCCACAACAAAGATGATCTTGGCATCTTTAATTTTGTCTGAAATGAGCATGTACAAAAGAGGTTAGGAGTCCATATACTGTATGTGACATGGCAAAGCTTTCTTCTAACAAAAAAAAAAAAATAGATGAACAGAAAAGTTAAATTCACGAGTAAAAGATGTTTGGAACAAACCATCTTGGCAGTCAGATGTGGTGGAATGGCATACAGCTGGATAAACACTACAGATATTCCCCATGTTTCTAGTTGCAGAGCTCGGTGTCGCCTGGTCCACTAGCCCGTTTTGACTGTGATTGCTTTTGTGTGGGTTTGTCTTATTATTCAAACAGTGTTGCTATGGCTACTGTTGTCACCTGAAAATGTCATTAAACCAGTTATAACTGTTAACTACAGGAAGAGTTTGAGTTCTAAATCTAACAAAAGAGCTGCAAATGAAAAGACAAACTTTTGACATGTTCTTCTTATCTATATTGTATGATAATGTGTGCAACTTTATCATAAAACAATTGCATTATTATGCAATGTTGTGTTGTTAATCTATGTAATAATGTAATAACATGTAATAATATAAACATCTGTTGTTGTTTTTTTTAAAAGGAATACCATATCTAAGTAGGCTACAGTGTAGTAAAATGTAAAATGTAAGACCATTACTGTATTCTCAAAAATCACCATAGGAGGGCAGTAGAGTCTAAGACAACACAGCAAGTCTGCTTCTGCTTAACTCCACACATCATCAACTATCATCTCTCACATGATGTATTATTTACCTGCCATTGTGTTGCGTTAGACGAGTATTTCCTTCAACTGAAAGACAGAAAAGGACACAGAAGAAGGAAATAAGTTCACTAAAGCAGATATTTTTTTTAAAAAAAGGCAGTCTAATAGAATTTACACTTTATTTAGAGAGTCCATTGCTGTATGATAAACTAACATTCTGTATTATGTGAAAAGCTGGGAGTCAGTTTGCCACTTTGTTGATCATGTTTTATTTTAATCATTTGATACTTTATCAAAAATCAACTTTGGACTCTCTTTCGCTTCCCATTGTAAATCACACAACATAGTCCCAACAACTGCTTATTTCTATTGTTGAAGTAACATAATCAAGGTTGGTAACACTTCATTTATAGGTCCGCAAATTTCATGGTAATTAGGTGATAATTAGCAAGTGACTTATTTGAAATTTCTTTGGAATTACTGCCCAATTCCCCCGATATTTACCTCAAAATGTATTGAAAAGTACTTTATTGTAAACATGATTTAATAATTATATGCTGAAATAGCCTATAATTGTTAAAATAGGGCACAAATCTCACCATTGTGTGACTTATTGTCCACACAAATATAACCTGGTAGCTAATGTCATGATTCAGGGAGTTTTTTATTAAAATTCAAAGAAGTTATTTGCTAATTATTATCTATTTACCAGCAGACATGGAAATAAAGCAATTAACTTTGAATTCTTTTCCTGGAACTGTATTAAATAAATTACCAGCTATTGGGAAATAGCGGAATATAATTATTAAATAACGTTTTTAATAAAGTAATTTTTGGTCAATTTTGAGGTAAATATTGGGGTAATTTGGCAGTAACTTACTTGCTGATTATCACCTAATTACCATGAAATTTTGCAGACCTGTAAAATTAAGTATTACCTCAAGGTCAAACAATTATTTCTCCATACACATTTCCAAACAAGTGTTACATAACTGTGTCATCTATTCAGAGAATCAGTATTGCTGGGTTTAAAACATTCTTTATTTTAATATTTTGTACTGTATAATAACATAACACTAACACAAGAAATCCACCTCAATTCCATAGGTTTTAACTGCTTCACTTCCACCTCACAAACACATAAACACATCTACAGAAGTAAGCTGGTAATAGCATTAGTATTGCTGGTAATGTTACTGTCGGTATTCACATATGCATCTCTCCAAATATTTCAAGGATGAGTTATTGGAGCAGTGAGTAATTGTTTTTTTCAGTAGAGTGTCATGTCTTGTCCTGCTCCTTAGGTTATGTGTTTTATTCTCTATTATATTCTGTTATTCTTCCTGTTTTATATTGTGTTACTTACCTCTCCTCTCGTTTCAGAAACTTCACTTCCTGCCTTAGTGATTACCTATCCCGCCCCTATTGGTTTCATCTTTGCCTATACCTTTAGTCCGTGTGTTTCCCTGTCTCTTTGCCAGTTCGTCTTTGTCCTCCAAGTCAAGCGTTCCAGCGATTTCCTAGTGTTGGTTATCTTGTTTTTTTCTGCTTGTTTTTGCCTTACCCTTGTTGACTCTGACTACTATCTGACTACTGAACCTGTTTGGCAAGTAAAGAATGTTTGATTGGATCTGCCTGGATTTGAGTCGTGCATTTGAGTCCTACCTCTTTCTTTCTCTGTGGGTTTCCCAGTTTGCAACATAGAGACTTTACGATGTGGCCTCATAGAGCATAATATTAATAGGCCTAGTAAGTAGCTTTTACAGTGTGTCTCATCACTGATCAAAATGTTCTCAACATTTGATTGAGACATGAGGAAATGACTCTTAGTTCCGTTAACAGCACTGATTATGTCTAAAGAAAGGTTTCCTGTTCACACTTCTCGTTTAGCTTTAGACTTAAAGACAGAAGAAGGAGGAGGAAGGAGGCCGGGGGAGTCTCTGGTACTGGCATGTGGAAATAGATATCTTCAGCGTCATGTGCCTCGGGCTCAAAATGAGTGTGTTTGAAAGATCCGACTTTAAATAACTTATTAAGATTTAGCTCAACAGGTGTCGCCTACGTGCCAGAATAAGCACCTAGTTTGGCATCTGTCTTTGACTATCGGGAAGTTCTATAGGTCAAATATGACGACGCCTTGATTGAAATTCAGCTCTCAATTTTGCACGTATTTTAAATATTTTCTATATCTTCAATACAGCTACGTCCCTCTGACTTCTTATGTTATGCATTCTGTGTATTTTATTTCATTTTATTTTGATCGTATTTGTTGTCTTATTTGATCTTTTATAACGTGTTTCTCACGGCTTCTAATGTTTTCATGTTTTTTCGTAAAGTGATTTGAATTGCCTTGTTGCTGACATGTGCTATATAAATAAAGTTGCCCTGATATCTGACATTAAATTTGTCAGAATAGCACCTTATGCCACCTGTAAATGTGCAGTATATGAATTATATACTACCTGCATGTACTATTATGTTGCAGTGATATTCCCTAGAGTTATGCACATTCCCGTTTTGCTCATTGTATTTGCTTGTCACTGGGCTACTTAAATCACACACACATGCACACTGTGTATATGTGTGTATACTAAGGGTATATATATATATATATGCTTTTATTGTCTTGTGAAGCACTTTGTAACATCTGTTTTGAAAAGAGCTACATAAATAAATGCATAATTGTTATTATTATATGTTCATCAAGTAGAGTTTTGTAAGACCAGATTTGTGACAATTGGGTCAACGGAGTGATATCTTAGGTTACATGCTGAGGTCCAAGCTTGGCATGGTCACCGTGGAGGAAAGGGCATACTGCACACAATTATGATTCCAAATATCATTAACATTTGGATTATAATCATGACTCGTTCTCTAAGTCTTGACGGGTAATTCTACACCCTTCTTGGCCGTACTATCTTGCAATTGAATTTGACCTCTTGACAATGTGGCTGTTTGCTCCCTTGCCACATGCCTGCTATTCAAACAAATCTGTCACTATGGCGCCAGGTTGATAAACCAGCTTTAAGGAATGTACGGCATTAGAGAGGCGATATGAGTCGTTCCATTGTAGCTAGACTGCAGCAGGGAGAAAAAAAATATATAGTTCTATTATATATACTGTTCAAGGTCCAAATGAAAGATTGTTATCTAGAGCTATACCACATGTTTCCTGGTTCACCTTTAAGAAATACTTTACACCAAAAGTTGCCAGCTTGTTCTCTGATTCTCACATGCGACACTCCTCAGCACTTGTGGTGCCGCTTCTCAAGTGTCCAGTTTTATGTCGGGTGTCCTTTAACCCCTATCTTCTGCCTAAATGTCACTTGCATCTGAGTCAGCACGGAGCCTGTTTTGGGAATCCCTTCCTCTGGCCTATTATGGTGTCATCTCCCGGGTCTTTGGCATGTCAGAGGTGTTGTGATCTAATATGCTGCAAACAACATTTCATGGCTCTCGGTGTGTGGGAATCGCGCTCAATGCTGCATGAAATTGTGGAACGGAAACCTACCATGCGGCGAGACATTACATAGTGGTGTGATTGTGTTAATATTTCCCAACAGAGGCTGTGTCAGTGCTGGAGATATAGATGTGTTGTGGACAAAGCCCTGTGAATGAACTGTAGGATATAACATGCATGGATCTCTTACAATTGCATAAATAATGTACTATATGTGACTGAGTGTGCAGAGTGTAACTGGATATATGGAAGCACATGATTTCTGTAATTCTATCCTTGAATTGAAATATAGGCTTAAGATTCTGGACTCCCCCAAAAACCCCCACCCCAACGTTAGTCACCCGACCCGTCCCACCCTCATGTCTTATTACTGTTTTTTAACATTCGTCCCTGCTAAAAAAAGCCTCAGCTGTTAAAGGGATAGCATGTCGACCATTCTCAAAAAGCACATGGGGATGAAGCTGTCACAGACTGCCCCGGACAGCAGAAGCAACAGGAGCAGAAACAAAGTACCAGGCACATGATGTATTAGTGTATTCTCTCTGTGTTACCATTGGTTACTACTGTAAGGCAAAATTAATTGATCGTACTGTTCCTTTAAGGGTGAGAACAGGGGACTCTTTGACGTCAGTGCAGTGGGAGATATTCCATGATGTTTGTGGAAGGAAGGATGGAGCGAGATAATGTCTGTGTTAGCTGTTGTGGACAGGATGTTTGTGTTCCAAATTGCAAAGCTTTTGGTTCACACATTAAAGTGTTCCCACCGCTCACAAGAATCAATAGTACTCAGCCCCTAATCAGATATTAATGACCGTTACTGGGGCTGGAAGCATGGCTGTGGAATTAACAGGCTAGAGCAGCTTGCACGAAAATGGCCTTTAATGGGTGTAGGTGGAGGATAATGTGTTGTTAGAGTGAAGGCAAAACCACCTGCAGTGGAGGAAAATGATGGTAATACATATTCTTTTTTTAGCAAAACAATTCTGTCATGCATTGAGTGCCAGCGCTGTCAATGACACACGAGAGCTATCCGTGCCTTTGCACTATGCACAAATGCCTGATTCTGACAATGTCAACCGTTTTAAACAGAAAGTGTCTCGACATTTACTGTTATACTCTCGCTTTCCATCCCATCAAACAGCCCTGCCCACTCTTTTCCTTCCTTCTCCCTCTCTCTGACATCTCTCCATTTGTCACTCCCTCTCCCTGTCATTCCATGCTTCCTCCTCTATGGAGCCTTTGTCCTCTGTACTGACCTCTCTTTTTCGTGCTGTGGCTCTAGATCCCAGTGCAAGGGGGCTCCCGTCCCTGGATCCCCGTGTGTGTGTGTGTCTGCACAGTTCCTACTGCACGGCAGCCCTCCCTCCCCCTCGCAATCCCTTTTTATAGCTCAGCTGAGCCTGCTCAGCCCGCGCTGCATTCTGGGTAAGAGGGGAGGAAGCACAGGCAAGGAGAGAGTGAGGGCATGGATGTGAGTGTGAGGGAGGGAGGGAG
>CAKAOH010029549.1:0-24674 GCA_916701665.1 Sebastiscus tertius | reverse complement strand
GTCTTTAAGGCTTGATCCTGGCTTGTTTCTAAAGATCAGAGACTGACTAAAGCTTGTGTTTAATCCCTCAAGACTTGACTCAAACTTGTTTCTAGTGAATCAAGGCATCACTCAGATTCATCTTAAATGAGATGACTCGGACTCGAGACTTGACTCATACTTGGTTCTCATGACTGATCACCTAACGAGCTCCTCCTAACTCAGATGGGTCTCTCTGCATTAGTCCCGTGAACCCTTAACTGCAAATGCATATCTAGATCTCATTAATGTTGGGGCAACCTTAACTCGTCAAACACTGCCGATTGTGACAGTTTGTGACAAACCAGGCTTTCAACTAACTCCAATGTAAACCCACCCACGGCGTTATTCAACGGTTGGAGCAAGTGATGTAGGAAGGGCGGGGAGGGATGGGTCGTGGATGGGTCAAACAAACGCAAAACTTACAACCAGGAGACATCCTGTGACAACGGAAGTTTATTTTGAAAGGACACTATGCATGTAACTAGTGTACATTGACACGCTGTCCCTGGTCTGTCCAAAAGTAACGCAAGTGGGGTACCCTGTGTGTTGGTCTCCGATGACGAGGGACACTGACCAAGCGGCGGTATTTGACGAGTTGGACTGGGGGTCCAGCTGTTCTCTCTTGTGGACTGGTCTTCCTTGTGTTGCTTTTGGAGCTTCTATACATCTCAGCTCTGAGTCACTGTTAGAAAGTCAGAGGCTGCTAACAGAGAGCATTTACTGACGTCACAATCATAATTTTACATGGAGGGTAAGAACGAAATAGTCCTGGTAACCAGCAATCTTTTCCACCAATTAAGTGTGGCACGGCTTCTTGTTCCTGGTGGGGCTCTCCAAGACGGCAATTCAAAGCTAATCAAGTGCGATGCCCTCTCATTCTTCACATCATCCTCCTGCTGTTACTTAACAACGTCTCATTTCCACCAATACTCTTATTTAGCAGCCAGGGAGACGCTACCCAGCAGCACGTCATGCATCCTGGGAGAAGCCGGAGCATCAATGGACAGGGTGACAACATGACAGAGTGTCAGGACTCCAAAATGTGTCTATTGCCAGTTAGATAATGGGTTATTTTGGGCGTCGAGATGAATCTTCCACATCATTAAGTTGTGTGATGGGGGTTTCTGCAGAGTGGCTAGCAGGGGGGGAGGCACCGAAGCTGAGATGAGGAATGTGACGAGAGCCCAAGCTGTGACATTTCAGTATAGAGTGCAAAATGGGGCCGCTGACTAAAAAAAATATCTTTTTATAGGTATGCTGGAATAGCAGTAAGGGTTATTCTGCTGCAGATGCAGTGCTATGGTATTGTAATTGTGTGAGGCAATGTTTTAATCTCCTTGAAGAGAGGGGGAGGAGGGATGTTGATGACTCCCTGTGGCTTTAATTAGAGTTTAAGGGGTTTCATTGCACATTTCTAAGGTCTCCTATTGCTTCTTAACGTGATTGCATAGCACAGAACTGTACGTAGATTATGCAGCAACAAAAAAAAACATATATAGACACATGTAAACGCACCAGGGTGCTCCATTGAAAAGCTCCATGTGGCTCACAGTTTTTTCAGCCCAATATTTAGTGGTAGGGAGCATCTGGCAGACACTACTGTTCGTAACATGAGTCATATTATATATATACATATACATATATATACATATTCAATTGATAAACAACTGTGTAAACAAAAGATTATTAAAGTTTTAATTTACTCTTAAATGAGGTGTGTAATTAAATATTATCCAGACCTGCAAACTCTAGAGAAGTGAAAAAGGTAACTAGATACTAAAACAAAAAAAAGCAAACAGAAGAATGAGGTAGGAGGACCCAGAGGCCCGCTGTCCCCCACACAAACATCTTAGTCATTTTAATATGCAAATGAAGCCTTTTGCAGCGTTTTGAGATTAGAATACAATGAGAAACAACATCTGGTTTTGATAAACAAACACATTTTGTTTTTCCAATCACAATGGCAAGATGGGCTACAGGATAACTTAGAGGCATCAAAATATACTTAAAGTACCAAAAGTTAAAGTACTCATGCAAAATGGCCCATTTCAGAATAATATATATAATATTATTGGATTATAATTATTGATGTATTATCTCTATAATGTTGCAGCTGCTAAAGGTAGAGCTAATTAATTCAATTTCTTCATGTTTATTTTATGTATTACTTTACATACAGCTGGGTAGCTTGTGAATTTCCCCTGGGAACCAATCAAGCCTTATTGATATGATAATATAATTAATTTATTGATTATATTTTGTATTGTTAACCTGAATCTGCAAAGTAACTAACAAAAGGCTGCAGGTAATCAAACTTCACTCATAAAAAACTGTTGCATGCCATGGACAACCATCACAACTCACTTTAGCTCGATCAGATGAAGTACCACACTGTAGCCTCAAAACATGACGAGACTAACAGTGCATGTTAAAGTTCGCTCGGAAAATAAATGCCAGACACATTGGAGGGTCGAGGGTTTCTTCAAGCAGATGTCATGTAGGTCCAAAGATACACTCTCCACTGCAACAAGCAGTAGCACATGGCTAATTATTATGCAGAATGACGTCATCAGAACTGAAAGAGCAGTCGGATTCTCTGAACACCACAGTCGTCTTTTCCTAAATCCTTCTCAATTCTCCTTGACCTCATGACGTTTTCCATCGAGGTCAAGGAGAAGTGGTTAGGAAAAGACTTTAGGACGTCATTTTTTGACTTTTCGAACACAACCGTAGTCCTCCAGCTGTGGGCGTTATATTCTAATGAGGCTGCATGTGACATAGGAAGGGGAGCCACATCTGGATGGATTGTTGAAACACATGTTTTCTGATCCAGGCAGCCCACACAAAACTGACTGGGTTGTCTTATTTCACAGTTTGTGGGTTGGCAGGCACTCCAGATACCCAGATGCACGAGCACTGATAAAGTGAGTTTTTCATGATATGTCCCCTTTAATGTTTACACCCATACTAAAGTGACTTCAAATCACTATTTCTTCCTAGAAATGTGTTTACAGAGCATACCTATTGCAACAATGTGTAAATGATATTCTTAATCAAGGGTTTAACTTCGACTGGGGAACCACCCTCACTTTCTCACGAAAGTCTTTCTGAACATTATTCAATGACTGACCAGCTGCCAAAACTCACCTGTGAAAAGAGTTAGTTAATTAAAGTCGATACATTCATCCGAGTCTCCTTCACTTATTACCATGCACTCAAAGCAATGAGCTTAACCAGCAGCAGCCAGTACTGCAGGGACTTATTTTTGCCCTGAGGCAGGCCTCTCAGGCTAGATACAGGCTGCCCTACTTTACTGCTAAAGGTTGTTGGTGCTGTGTATGCAGCCTGAAAGAAATACATGCCGACGCTACTCAGGGCTTAAAGCTAGGGTCGGTAATCTTAGGAAATTAGCAAGAGCTAGATTTTTTAAATCGTCCAACCTAAAAACCCAGCCCAGTGTTGCCAACTCTTTTCCAATAAGAGTAGCTGGCAGCACTAGCTCCTAAAGTCCTTAAATCTAGAGAGAAAGTCACCAAGTCATCAACACGGACAGTCCGTCTCTTCAGGCTTCACTCCAAAGACACTCCCCCAAAATGATCATTATGAACGTAAACAACGAACATGGCTATTGTTAGCACTCACAGCTGTCAAGCTATGTCGAAATATTCCATGTAAAAAAAGTCATAGTATTGTATGTCGACACAATGCCCGCTCTAAGACGCTCCCGGTTGGACATGTTCATTTGGCTCAACAGCCTCTAGTCAGCTACGGTTGTTGAGTCCATAAATCAGTGTTTGTGTGTCTGGATATGTGACATTTTGATGCTCTTTAGGAGGCGGTGGGTGGGCTGAGAGGAGCCGGGGAATGCAGCCTGAGAGGAGTTGAGGAGCTCTGAGAGGCATTTATCCAGATGTCGACTACAAGAGGCATCTTGTCAGCGTAACTCAGATGTCCTGTGCCGGCTCACACACACAAACATCTTCCGTCAACAGAATGGAAACACTTCACAGCGACGATCAATGCCGTCAGCGTTCAGGGGATCATCAATAAGAGGCGACCCTCTGTGTTCAGATGAGATTTGAGCGTGTCAGGTGTTTGATTAGCCAGGCTGCACTCCTGAGCTCTGTCAGTGGCAGCGCTGCCGGAGCAACGGCTTCTTCTTAATGATGACCACCCTGCTCTTTGTTTTAACATGATCCTCGCCATGTGACAACCTTAACTGAGCCCTGAGCAGGTGGCCTCTGTCAGTACAAAACACATGTTAATACACACAGTACGTCAAGTATGGAACATTTCAGATCAGTAAATATTGCCAATGGGATTCAGTATTTGGCAGCAGGGCTTATGTATGAATGTTTAAACGATCAGGGACATTTACAGATGCATGGACATACTAGAGTGCTTCATTGATAGTGTGTAATGTAACATGAATAGATACAGTTCTTGTGGATCTTAATCCTTTCAGTGTGTTGATTTAAAGTTTACCAGTTGATTTAAAAAGTTCTTAAAGCAGGTTCAACAAAATCTTCGATAAAAAGCAACAGAAGAGAGTAAAGACGAATAAATGTATTTACTATTTGAATTGCAGTATATGCACTATTTGCAATACTGCATGTAACATTTGATAATTCTGCATGCCATAACTCAATTAAAGTGATAGGACTTTGGGTAATATGATATGTTGTCGCCTTTTAGTTCCAATACTGTTTGTGTTTTTACAAATAATCCAAGAGCCGTAAACATGAAGTTATGCAGACTGACAGGTAACTCATTGATAGGTCTTGATCAGGACAGTTTTGGTGATTGTCATCATCATCAGCACTACATGAGCCCATGTGTGAGTGTCTAGTTCTGGTAACTGACAAGCCATGCAGCACTTTAATACATATTTATGTTCTCTGGTTTCACAAAGAGCTCATGAAGAAATAACTGATCATAAACATAATTAGTATTGTTAGACTGCAGAAAAAGAGCATTTGGTAAAGCAGAATAACATACTGTACTATACTTAGTACACAGAGTAGGGTTTGAGCTCAACAGACCACAGTCTTAGCTATTATTGATTGTCTGACTGATTCCAGGCATGACGTGGCATATGTGTTGCCATGGTGACCAAATGATTTGCATAAATGTTTTTTATACTGATTGCTATAAGATTGCTTCCTGTGCAGTTCACAATCAGTTTATTTAGTAATTTAGCCTTTAAAGAGGAAAAATCATGTACAAACTCACTTTTTCAATGCTTGTGCCGAGACGCGCGTCGGCTGCGTCTCTTCTAGAGATTCGAGGTCTCGCCTTTTTTTAATGTGAGCCGCGCGGTTCACAGCAACAACAGACAGTGAAGGTGATCTATTGACTGTATATATTGACATCATACCAGCAACATTACTACAGTCTCAATGTTTGTATCTGTAAAAGTAAAGATTTATTTTTAAATCAACACTTCCTGCTTTTATTTCAAAATAAAACCCCTCAAGTGTTTTTTTCTGTGGACAGAATTCTTTCATTTGTTGACACAAGGTTTTTATTCTGAAATATTTGCAGGACAGTGTTGTAGAACATGCAATGATTTGCATGGCTCCATTAATGAATAACGTACGGGGTTTTAATGGTGGATTATTAATATTATTTACAAATGACCACACGTTTCTTAACCTTTCTAAGCTGTCTAAAATAAATATAAATGACATTTATAATGGAACGAAATGTCCATTATGAAAAGCAAACTCTATGTGGAAAGAAAGGGCTGGCAGCAGCCATTCAGCGAGGCAGCCGCCATGTGCTCCTGGCGTTCCCTGTGTGGACAAAGCGTAAAAGACTCTGGGGATGTGAGTGGTATGGATGCTGAAAGGAGAAACAATAAAACAAGCTTAAACAACGCAGCCTTGACAGGTCTAACCAGAGAGAGCCGTACACAGGAGGGCGTGAGGCCACTAAAGGTCTTTTCAGGTATCTTTTATAAGTCCCTGCTCTACTCTGTGCCGGAAGGATCTAGACATTGAGCACAAAGATTAGACACAAGCGGGGCTGCTGAAAGGCCAAGACGAGACAATATACAGCACCCAAATATGATTATACAGCACTCCACATGGACTTCCAAGGGCAGGTGATGTCTCCTCATAAGGTGAATTCAACTTTCAGGAGACAATGAAATCCCTGACAGAAGCCTTTTCCTTTCTAGTTATATGCACACTTACTTCAGAAGACAGTGGTCTGAAGGCAGTTAGGCTACAGCATGCTGTAATATGTATTACTATAAATTATGGTTATTATTCTATTTTATTTTTTATTAAAGTGATTAGTGGAGGTTGTATCACACATTTACTACATTTGTGGAGAAACTCACAGACGCTTAAGTTCTAAATAATTTACAATCATTTTGATATTTCCTATTCATAGATCGGAGCCTGCATGTCCCAGAATCTAATTCCATTAAAGGGACTGTATGTAACTTTTTATGCATATAAATAATTTTTTTGATTGCCAATGTGTGAACAGGTTGTAACCTAACCTAAAAATAAATGTTTTTTTTCCCGGGACAATCCAACGGGTGTGACGTTATGTGCGCTCATTAGTGCCCCCCCACCACAACTCAGACTCCAACACAAACTCCACGGAAGCACAAAAAAATACAAAGTTATATCTCGTGAAGCCGGTCTTGCAAAACAGGAATGTGACCGACGTCGGGGGGGAAAACTAGTGTTGTAGGAGAGTGTGTGTGCACATGGGAAGTGAGTGGTGAAGCAAGAGAGAGAGAACGGCAGCGAGTGTGTGAGAGAACGAGTGAGCAGCGGAGCAGAAGAGAGCTAGTTTAGCTTTGAGAATATCAGTGAATGTTTCAGTCTGTGCAGAAATAAATGCTGCAACTCCTCCAGACCAACGCAGGTTTCCCGTGTCTTGTTTCCTGCTGCTGAGTGGAGTGACGGCGGGGGTTAACTCCAGAGCGAGTAACGTTATTGACTCCGACGCCGGAGGAACCAAAACTCCGGTGTCTCCCCTGTGTCTTCTGACCGCGGTCGGGAGGCTGAAGCAGGAAAAGCCAACACTAGGATCAACATCGATTCATGGTGAGCTAACATTATGAACCTGGCTGAATTGTCATACTTAATTATACGTCTTTTTTTAGTCTATAGCAAGTTAGTCCGTATCATGGAAAGTCTTTGCTTTGCTGCTCAACAACCACCTGGATTCCTTACAGAAGAAAGAAAGTCTGACTCTGATGATAATGAGAAGATCTGGAGTTAGTTTTGCTTCGACAGAGTTGTGACTGAGAAGAAGTGCTGTGACGTTTGTGACTCAGTGTGCCACCTGACCGGATCCGAATAATAGATTTGTATTCTTTTAGACAAACAGCAGTATAAGACACGGCAGTGTCACAGCATTCTGTTAGCTAGGAATCATACAGAGGGTCGCTGATAGAAATCCTGTGAAACCACAAAGCACATGAAAAGAATTACAAATGAGGGACATAGACAGACACACAGGGCAATGTTTCCCTGTTAGAGAAAGCACAGCCCTGTAAGTATGACATGGAACTGGAACTGTCCATCTTTGATGTTGTGAGTAACAGTAATATCTTTGTTTGGAACCAATTCCATTTCCTTTAAAAGTCTGACCCTGGCGCTCGGTAGCTGGGAGCTCTGTCGTAATGATGTAGCCTTGTGTGGAGCAACCTGATGGAAGAAAAGACCTGGACAGCCTATTAATGCTGACCGCTGAACCACAGAGACCTCCAATGTGCTGTCGCCAACTATCTGCACAGCTTTGTCTTGCCAGCAGTTTCTCTGGAAAGATATCATTCTGATTTGTAAATCGATGTGCAATGATATGGCTGAATTAAGTGGCAATCCATCATGTGTTTGTACATGGTAGACAGGTCTCTTATAGCTGTAATTCCTGCTTGGGTTCAGTGTTATTTCGCCTCCATGATCAGTTCTGTAATGCTGTGTTAATGTGTCGATAACGTTTTCTGTAGGTGGCACTTCTTTTACGCTTCATGCTTATTCCAAACTAACTGGACACACACACACGATGGATCATTTCCTTTACACTAAAGTACACAGCTTCTCTGTGCTGACAAATTGTAGTAAATTTTTTTGCAAAATGTCAAATGCAGTTATTTGTGTCCTCTTCTAGTAATTCTCAGAGAACAGTGAAAATTAAGGTTTAAATATGTTTCATGGTGTGTATCCACAGTGTTTGGGACACTGTAGTGCTCATATACAGTGCATCTCTGCTCTGGAGGGCTTTCCTTCAGGTTTCTGCAGAAGCAAAAGGGGAAAAATATTCTAGCATCACTTGGCTAAAGGTTAGAATCACAACTGTCTCATATCACTGCCAGAGATAATAAACCTCTACCTATGCTCTTGATTCGCCCCCTCCTACAAAAACACATGATCGTCAATCGTCATGTGACAAACATCACTAACGTAACTTACAAAACAAAATAGTGGTCAGCATGGTCTTGAACGCCAGTCTCCTGGTTCAAAGTTAGTTGGACTCCTCCACCTCCTGACCCGCCCACCGGAAGTGTTCTTTCTCGCTTTTTTATACTACGTCACTATCTATTACCGTAGCATTTATATGTAGATGCGTTTACATTGCAGTCAGTAGAGGATACATGGCGTACAAAAGACACGAGGAAATCAAGAAAAGTATACTTTTTGCACGCTAAAAACCTTGCGCATTATTCTGGCATTTATGCGCTTTTGGCTTTTAGCCAACAGGCAGGCGATGCCAGCAAGTTTGTTTGCTAGCCTGGCTGTGTTTGTGGCTGTTGTTCTACAGTCTCCTGCCTCTAACTGCACTTGGGTCAAACATTCTCCCTCACACTGGAAATCCAGTGACTGGTTTAGTTTGGAAATTATAATTAACCTCAAATTCATCTTCTCTTTCCAACAATCAACAACAATCCTCCTGCTCCCCAGAGAATGAACCCTTTCTAGCAACAGCCACAGGATAAAACATCCAACTTGCACACAAGCTCATGATCTGATATAGTAAGCCTTCAAGTGTTAGGCGACAAAAATAGCAAATGTCATTTCGCCCATCACTTTAGCTTTATGAGGTGCAGTTAACATTGCAGCCTCTTGGGGGTGCTATTGGCGCTTCAGACTTTTGGTCCCGTCACCTCTGAGACACCAGTGGTATGTCAGTGATGGAACTTCGAGAGATGATAGATGCTATTGTCTGGCTCAGAGTGCCTATAATGTACAACATCAGTTCAAAAGGTGTTCCACAAATAAGAAGTCACTATCATCCAGGTTTATTCTCCACGAGATGGTAACTTTACATTTGTCTGCGTGGCTCAGTGAAGCATCACGGAACTCCAGGTTCTGTTTGTCCATATGAGGATGTGAGAGGACTCCATTGTGTTCTCAGATACAGTAATATGTTTCAGCTGTGCGGCCCATTAGGAAGCCTTTAATTTCTCACTGCAGAGCTCAGTGTGATCCACGGAGCCCCTAGGAGCTATAAAATGTTGATTTATTTCCCTCTTCAACAGCTCTGCACATTGAGCCTGGAGAGGAGCTAATGATGTACTACTGCAGCTATTTAAACCACTGTTTGAACACTGGTTTAAATATGGAAAGGGAAGTAAGAAATTAGCATCAGTTTTGCCACTGTGATTCCTGCCTTGTCCCAGACACACTGACTTGCACATTCTCCAGTTCTCTGTTAAAGGAGCAAAGAAACGGTGCAAACAGAGAGACAAGTTGGGTTTGAAAAGAAAAACATTTAATTAAAAATAATGATTTCATCAGTAAAACATCTAAAGATTAGGCTTTACAAGCACTTATTAATGTGCATAAGTTTAAGAAAGAGAAACAGGGTTGTAGTTTCAGAATTAGACATAGTGCCGTTCATTTATAGGACTCTGACAATCTGGTGATACGATACGTATCATGATACAGGGTTACAAGTCATTATATTGCGATATTGCAATACTGTAAGCAAGGCGATATATTGCGATATATATCTATATAGATATAGATATATATATATTTTTAAATTTAATTTTAGGAAAACTGTCGTAGTATAAAGAAAACACCAGAATATGCATAAACATGGAGTAAAAGAAGTGAATTGTTTTTATGCAATCAGAACAGTGGGCTCTGCGTTTACCTTCATCACAGCCTCTGTAACATCCAGCATCAAAACACTACTTTTAGGGGTGCTTCTCTTTGGAAATGAAATCAAGTATTGCTGTGTTCATCTTTGCATGTAAACTATTAATTACAAATTGATAGTGTTTTTGAGAATCGATACAGTATCACAAAACAATATCGCAATATTACATTTTTTCTATAATTTTCTTATACCCCCTATTGACTTATGAGAATAAGGGTTGATTTCACATTAGGTACGATTGATCCGTAGTGGTACAATTGCCCCCCCCCCTCTCCGCTCAGCTTCCACATTAGTGAAGTTGTTCCGTACCCGAGTACCTTTGCGTCATCACCCACGTGTATTAGTTTATGTTGAGATCAGCTGTTCTAGTGGCGGAGCATCGTAAAACACTTCATTCAAACTGGACAGAAACTAAATAAAACTCGCCAAAACTGTCGTCGTTAGTCTTTCCAACAATCACCAACTCTGGTTTGGTCGAAATAAAAACTCTGATTTCACAGAGTTTGATGTGAAAATATGCCGACTCTGCACGTTGTCCCCCACCCCGTCTCTCTCTCTCTCTCTCTCTGAGCAGCTGAGCGTCTCTCGTTCTTTGCAGACAGACCATTAAATCAGCTAAATAAAACAACAACCATCACTCAACCCCATCGCCTACTATTGTCTATATTTTAAGGAGCCTCTCTCCAGCCTTCCTGCTGTATCACTCACTCCTGGTCGTACAGTTCAGAGGATGAGATCGGTGCATGCTGTGCGCAGATTCAGACATACAGTAGATATGAAACAGTTTTATGTCTACAGATTTTGGAGGAGATCAGCGGCGTTGAAAAAAGCCTGACCTTTCAAAACTACTTACTGACTGCTAACGTTACTGGCGTTTAATAGCGGTCCACTTCCGTGTTTTGGTACGGTTGGCTTTCAAACCTGATGAGAACCGTACCCGAGTCCACATGACCCGTACTCCAGACCACCTTTTCAAGTGGACTCGGGTACGGATCGACGAACCGTGACCGAGTACGGTACACAGCGTTCACACAAATCTAACGAACTGGACGCTGAACGTGTCTTGTGAAGTGACGGGGCTCCGCAGAGAGAAAC
The DNA here is from genome assembly GCA_916701665.1 of Sebastiscus tertius. NCBI lineage: Eukaryota > Metazoa > Chordata > Actinopteri > Perciformes > Sebastidae > Sebastiscus > Sebastiscus tertius. The sequence continues at coordinate 13,427 of CAKAOH010029549.1, read as the reverse complement.
GTTATCGTCTCCGACCAAAACTCCGGTGTCTCCCCCGTCCCCTCCGGCCGCGGTCGGGAGGCTGAGGCGGGAAAAGCCAACACTAGGATCAGCATTGATTCATGGAGAGACCTTGGTCTGGTCAGCTAACATTACTGCCAAGCAGCTGAAATATAGAGTGATATTGTGCTTTTAGCTGACGTGTGTCTCCTCACTGTGTTGAGTGATGCTCCTTCATGTCTATGTAGAGCGAGCACAAGTGCGAGCAACAGGATGCTGATTTTCGTTGACTTAACGGCCACAGGTGTCGCTGTTAACAAGACATTTCTGATTCTTACAAACAGTCCCTTTAATCAAAATATTGTTATCACTTACTGAATCATGATGTAAAACTAGAATTGCAGAAATCCCAAACCGTTATGTCACTAACACACAAAGACACCCCGTCATTAATTGCAATATGAACAAAAGTGGAGTGTTGTTGCTGGTCTCAACTCTCTGTTCAGGCAACAGTCTGACCTGATTGAATCCTGCATGCGGGCTTTGCATGATTAAGATTCATGAGGTGAAACAGGGAGAGCAAATTACCACAGCCATTCTTCACTGCTCAAAATTTAGACTTTGCTCAGAGTCCTGAGTGTAGGCCTTTTATCGCTGTAGACATTTTTGACTTGCCACAGTAGGAAAAGCACCGGGTGTAAATAATTTAACGATAGATGACTGAATTCCATTTAGCTGCTTTGATTTCAGGTTCCTGGTGTTGTGCGTGTGCTCATTGTCACTCTCACTAGGAACACTTGAATAGACCAAAGCCATCGATAGTGTTATTAGTAACACCTCTGCTTTTCCTACTATGACAAGTCAAAATGTCTGCTGTGAGAGAGGCCTGTTGGAGGAAACACACCTCTCTCAAAGAACAAACTCATCTAGTCCACTCACAGAACACTTTATAAATATAACACGCCGACCAGCCTTCTTGAAAACAGACAAGTTCATGGTCACAACAGCTGAATCAGAAGCAACCTTTACATGATCAGGTTAAAGGAATGTTAAAAAGTCAGGCATGAAACGGGCTGCAGCACTTTACCGAGGACAACCTGGCATGGTGTAGGTGGAAACGGGCAGGTTTTTATACTTTGTGGCTAATTGGGGAATGAGTAGCAGCTGCACAGGTGGATGTGAGGGTCAGGTGACTGAAACTGGGTGGAACACACTGAAGGTTACTGCCGGTTGGATTGAGAATGAGAGGATCTGGACTGGCGTGTGAGTTAGTAAGAGGCAGGCACAATAAAATTGAATCAAAAAGTGCTCAAGTTAAGAGCTGGTCGATGCCAAAACAGTCTTCTGTGTGCAAGTGGAAACTTTGACGTAAGGCTGCAAAATAAAAATAAAAAAAAATCCTTTGGTTTTATCAAAATAAAAGCCCCAGAAGGTAAGTTGTTTTTTTTTCAAAATAAAATCTCTCGAGTAACTCTATGTACTATATTCTGACAAGCGGTTTAATGGTTCTAGCTACTACTGCTACTGCTACTACTACTACCACTGCTCCTGCTGCTGTTCCTACTACCTCTACTACTACTACTACTGCTCCTTCAGCTTCTACTACTACTAGTACTACTACTACTGCTACTACTACTACTACTACCACTGCTCCTGCTGCTGTTCCTACTGCCTCTACTACTACTGCTCCTTCAGCTTCTACTACTACTAGTACTACATCTACTGCTGCTACTACTGCTACTACTACTAGTACTACTACTACTGCTAATTTCCACCCAAATACCACTTTCTGTCTAACGACTTGTAGTTTTAAAGGTTCATTCCATCCAAAAACTACTTTCTGTCTAGAAAGTTAATTCATTTCAACTTCCAGCTTTGACAGTTTTACCATTTAGCTTCCTGCTTTTCTAGTAATGTATTTCAGCTCTTACAATTTCAGTTGTGTATTTTCGAATAAGATGTGTAACTTTAGCCCACTACTCTGAGCTGCTTCGTGTTTGCTGCCAGTCTTTCCTTTGTTTTGTGTCCACCGTGACGGAATAGTCTGTAATCGTCTGATGACGGCTGTAAAAGGGTCTATTAGTGAGATCTAAATCATAGTCAAAGTATGTCTTTGTGAAACGGTCCTTGGTCTTAAGTCAGGGTGGGTTTCTCATTAACAGTCGTCATGACAGCGATGACACCCGATCCAGCTCCATAACAACTGAGCAAACTCCATCAACAGATGAAGACCATGAGATGCTGTCAAAAGCTCTGGAAAAAGCCAGTAAATGGTCTTTAAATTAAAGATTACTTTGTCAAACATAGGAATGAGTTCCAGCTGAGGGCTTTCTGCCGACAACCAGCATAATGGATCAGGTAGAAAATATGTTATGAAAGAGAAAATGATTAAATAAAATATACATATAGTGAAATAGAATTGACTTTGAGGGCCTCTTTCTTTTGACTACACCGACATAGTCAGTAATGATGCTGGAGACGAGCCATGTCCTCTGTTGTGACGACACATTCTTCCTCTGGGTTGTTTCTCCTGAAATAAACCTTCGTTAACATTCCAGACATTGACCAGAGGTGATAACCGCTCCACCTGCCATTGAAATTCCCCTCAGCCCACATCTCCTGGGAGGTTTATCCCCTTGTTCATGCTGTATTTACACAGGCAGCAGGCTATCAGACAGTAAACCGCTGTGAGCAATCAAGACCATGGTTAAGTTTGTCCAACAACCTGCAAATAATTAAATCTAGATTCAGAGCCCGGAGGAAGGGAAAACCTGAGTTTGATTGCTTTTTCAAATGTTTGAAAAAGCTTTTTTGAACCGCTATTTTCCTATTATTATTACTACACATTCAATGAATCGAAAAACGCAGGAGAACATAACCTTATAAAGACACTTTTCTCTGGCCTTTCTCCAGAATAACAGACACAAAAGAGAACGAATTTACCATTTTTATGTCACATTATGCTTGAGACAAAAGGACAACTACAAGCTTTCCCCCTTTTGTTTCATGTCTTTGTTTCCTCTCTTTGTCTATTAAAAACTCTATTATAAAATGAAAAGCTCCGGCGCCGGTGAGTCAGTATGGTTTGAGGAAAATATTAGTGATTGAAGTGCGTTTGCACTTTCAGAGTCCAATAATTCCATAACGTCAAGAAAGAGATCGGCGATGATGGACAAATCTGAGAGAAAAGCTAACATTTTCAGCACCGCTGGAGGAAAGTAAAAGGATGACGGGTTGTGGGACTTGACCCTGCGGCCGCACAGCATGACATCACACTTATCTCTCTACAGCCCTGGGAAACAACACACAGCCTGAAGAAACTAACACACAACATAATCACCCCTCTGTCAGATCAAATTAAGCCTATTACTGTCTCTAAATAAGACCTGCTGGAAATGTGAAGCAATGAAGGAAACTGTCTGTCTGCCGTTGATTAACTCGAGCTCCAGGCCACCGGAAAACGGAAACATATGAGTCACATGTTCCCTGCTTTTGGTGAATGTGCATTTATGTAGACGGGTGGCTAATAGGCCCTTTTCCACTACAGGAACTCAACAAGTGGTGAGTTAAGGTGTTGCCACAGTCTGGGGTTCTCAGGGTGTTTCCATCGCACCCCCCCACCCCCCCTCTGTGGAGGGGAGTCCCTAAACCGAAATGTCAGCTCTGTTCTGGAGGTGCATCTGAATTCAGGTTCCAGGTACTCTCAGGGGAAAGACTTGCAACAGCTCATTTGCAACACGTTTTGTGTCTCTCTGTGGTCATGATGTGTCTCTTTGTACCTGTTGTGTGTCTCTTTGTGGTCATGTTGTGTCTCTTTGTAGTTGTCTTGTGTCTCTTTGTGGTCATGTTGTGTCTCTTTGTAGTTGTGTGTCTCTTTGTGGTTATGTTGTGTCTCTTTGTAGTTGTCTTGTGTCTCTTTGTGGTCATGTTGTGTCTCTTGATAGCTGTTGTGTGTCTCTTTGTGGTCATGATGTGTCTCTTTGTAGTTGCGTGTCTCTTTGTGGTCATGTTGTGTCTCTTTGTAGCTGTTGTGTGTCTCTTTGTAGTTGTGTGTCTCTTTGTGGTCATGTTGCGTCTCTTTGTAGTTGCCGTGTGTCTCTTTGTGTTTCTTTGTGTCTCTTTGCAAGCTGTTTTGGTCTCTTTGTAGTTGTCTTGTGTTTCTTCGTGGTCATGTTGATTCAGTGATCCAGGCCTGTGCCTGGTAGGTCCCTTCAGTAATCCATCCATGAATCAGGCTGAAGTATTATTTAATTATATTCCCTGTAGTAATTATGTTGATGTCCTTTCATTTACTTTGTGATATAGAGTCTGTGTCTTTGTTTCATGTGTGTAACTGAGGAAGAGGAAGCTGCTGAGCTTTTGTTCAACTTGCTTCATTCTCAATAATCTCCACTGGTATCGGGAACCTGCAGTAGAAACACAAGCTCAGCTGACCACTCACAGTCCTTGTTGTCTCCCCATGGTGTCTCTACAGCCACCATAGCCCTGACGTATTACATTTTGAGGGGAGCACAGGTCAGGTACGGTGTAGCTGGCCTCTAGGCCGGAACAAATGAAAGGAACACTCAGCATTTTGGGAAATGCACTTCTTTGTTGTGCTATACCCAGAGCCACATGAGCTCTCTGTCGTGGGCACACAAAATTCAATTTTGAAAATATTGATCTCCTCCGCCATCAAAATTACAGTCAGATACTCCGGTTTTGATGGCCACTGAGTTCAATGTTGTGACTTTTCTGTAAAGTTTCTAATAGGCTATTGACTGTTGGCCCAAATTCAAGCGGAGAGGTCTTAGCAAAACTTGACCTCTGCTTCAAAAATCACATCAGGGGCCTGTACTCACTGCTAGGGCTTGCCATGTGGGAGAAAGAAAATAAGCAATGTGAAAAGGTTTGTGCTCTTGAATTTAGGCTTCTTAAGAAGTAGTGTCAGGTGTGGATAGCCAAGGTTAAAGGAGAAAGGGCCACACTGACAAACAACTTTAAGAGGCTAGATACCGGAACGAAAAAATGAAAAAGGTGACATAGAAGTGAACATTTTTAGTCATAAGACCATCGTCTACACAATTCACAGATCCAGACACTTAATGATAAACAGCACATCACCAGGAAGTGTTTTCAATTGGGAGTTGCCTGTTTTCGTCTTAGAACTTTAACCCTTTCACAGTGTTTTCAGTTCATGAAAGTTAATTGTGACACTTTGTCAGCCTAAAAATGTCTTATTCAGCATTCGGTTGCACTTAGCTCCCCCTTCTCATGTCACTTCTGGTTGCAAAATACCAAGATGGTGACGGCCAATTACCAAGATGGCGATGGTCTAAATGCCGAAATTTCAAAACAGCCGTCCACAAACTAATGGGTGCAATGGCACAAATGTAGATGCCTCCAATTACCCAGCCCCTTACAATATTTATATAACACAACAAATAACTAATAATGATTTCATCATTTTGAGTTTGATGTTTGTTTGATGTTTAGTTTCGGTGTTGTAATCTGAGCTTCTATGTGTTTTGTTGACATAGACGGGCTGGCAACGCATGCTTTTAGTGCATGTTGCACGTGAGCACGCCCTGAGAGAGCGCCATAGTTCACAGCTGATAACGGCATTGCGACCCGGCGTCGTTGCGGAAGCGTATGATAAAACTGTCCAGCTAAACTAGCCAGATGCCAAGGAACGCATCAACATGATGTCTACACAAACAAAGGCAGGACTTTCTGTTGCTGTTGAACCTAGACTTTTATTTGGGAAGATATATTTGGCCAAACAATATTTACCAATATCAACAAACGCTACAATATAATACTGATTAAATTACACTACAAGCTGATAAATATGAAATCCATTTCAGTAAAAATACATAAAAGAAACAGAGCATACAGTACATCAGTGAAGACTGTAAAGCTCAAGCTCAGCCTGAAACTCCAGCTCCACCTTCATCTGGTTTTCAGATAAAAAGTTAGGAGCTGAAGGTCTGTGATCTACACCAGTAACCCTCCACAGGATGCAGGAAACAACCCAGCTTGTGCCTCTGATGTAATCCCTTAATTCACATTTGATGATAACATTTGAGTCACGGGAAACAGAAAAGACAAAAAAAAAAGAAAAATAAGCACAATGATGATTACATGAGAAGCTCCGACTGGGGCTCACTCTTGACAAATTGGTATGCTGAGAAAGGCCTCCATCCCCAGACTGATGCACATGTAAACAGAGGCAGAGATGATGGAGTAGAGATGTTGTTGCAGGGCAGCTCCCTCCTACTGGAAACCAGCTGCTCGGGTCAGGGATCAGACTGGGCAGGAGCACTGCGGTGACACGGTAATGACAGCAGCTACCTGTAAAACACAAGCAGAGCAGACAACAGGCATCAATCACCCAGCAGACACCACCGCCTCATGCTTAGCAATTCTCAGCATGCTCAGCCTTCACAAAGCACACGGAGGATGCAGAACTCTTACAGGAGCAGCTGCCTCGGGCTTGTTATTCCCTTTCATTTGTGAATTATTAATTGGTAAGAAACCAATTTGTTCTTTTTATTCTAAAAGTGTCACAGGTTGTGGGAAGTAATTTATGATTGGTGGTCAACGGCGGAGTTTTAATTAAGTCCAGGCCAGAGTTCACAGTACTGGAGATGGAAGTGGTTCATTAATCACCAACTAGCAGACTTGGCCGATACATGAAAGGCCAAAGCGCATCACTTTTATCTGAATTACAGTTAATAGTTGGCCAACAGGAAACATGTAAGTGAATTAAGCCCTGTGAGGAAAGAGGATTCTGAGGATCATGTTGGCGTTTGATGAACAGACATAGACCAAAATATAGATCAATTCAGGGGCTTCCCAATCTGTGTATTAATTCATATGTCATCAACAAACAGAGGTACAACACTGACTGATGTGTACTTTCAAACATCAGCCTTATTGACCCAAGCCTTCTGACAATGAAAGGCAACTTTCACAGAGTTCTGTTAAGATTTTGAAAATGTGAGAGACCTCCACACATAATGACATACGTTAAATTTAACAGCTTTGTTCCTGTAGTGTGTGGAGAGCAACAACTTGGCCGAAACAGCACACCACACACTAACAGATTCATTCATGACAATAAGAGTCCCGACCAAGCCCCCCGAGGAAGAGCGCTTAGCGTTGAAGCAAATTTCTGTAGAGTCCAAACGGCAGTATTGCAACTTCCGCGTCTGTCACATGATGCCATTAGGCCCAAAAGTACTTTTTTCCCATAGACTTACATTGGGGAAAGAGACGTCTGTAAATCAGCGGATACATTTTTTTTAGGTGAATCAACTTCCCAGTATGAACACTTGAATAGTCCTTATTTAAATCATTAGGTTCTAAAAGTTGTAAAACGCATTAACAGCTGAATCCAGAGCTGTTTTCCATTGATGTGAATGAGACCCAGACCGAGGCTGGAGCGAGGGCTGGGAGGCGGAGTATAAAGGAAAGGACTAGCTATTTAGGTGTTTGTACTGGGAAGTTGATTTACCTATAACAGACGTCTCTTTATACGTCCATGGCAACAGACTCATTGGCGTTTTCAGCCCAAAATGGCTGCAGTGCTACCGTAGCGCCATCTAGCGGCAGAAACCTGACGTTTTTAGCATAAATTAACATAGGCCGATGCCTCAGTGGTGAAATATTTTGGCAAGAACGTAGTTTTATGTCAGTGTGACTGTAATATGTTAAAAGCGGATGCTCTGTGTTTCAAGTCATGTTGCGTTTAGGTGATTTAGAAAGCTCAGAATTTCGAGTTTTCCAGTGATACCAAACACGTTATTGTAGACTGATGAGAAAATGATCCCGGATCTTTTGAACACAACACGTTGACAGATGAGCAGCGACATAATTCTGACGTTGGTGGGTCGATCCCTGGCTTCTCCGGGTCACATGTCGATGTGTCCTTGAGCAAGACACTTAACCCCAAATTGCTCCCGAAGGCCATCGGTGTGTGAATGAGTATTTAGATGATCCTGATGGGCAAAGTTGGCACCTCAGCAGCCTCTGCCATCAGTGTATGAATGTGTGTGTGAATGGGTGAATGCTGACATGTAGTGTAAAGCGCTTTGAGCGGTTGGAAGACTTGAAAAGCGCTATATAAATGCGAGTCCATTTATATATACAAGGCTCATCACTGAACAGTTACAGAGATCTACTGTAACCTCCAATCAACCTCAAAGTTTGTGTTTCCAGCCTATAACCTCCAATCAGACGCCTCCAAATAACTAAATGAGCAACGACGTCTCTTTTATCTCTGCTGCTGAGGGCTGCATCTGACTGATCACACACACACACACACACACACACACACACACACACACGCAGTCCATTTAGAGAGAATTAAAGAGAGAGCAGACACACAGGCTCCTTCAAGAACACATTTTATTTTGTTTTCACATATAATATAATTCTTTTGCTGCCGCTGTTTCCATTTTTATTGAATTTTACTTAGATACTCTGGCGATATTAAGAAGATTAAATTGAATAGAACTTAGTGAGGAAAGAAAATAAATTTGTGTTTCCCAAAGTTTTGTGATTGACTCAAGGACTTCCAAACCCTGAGTGATAAAGAAAAGATTCAAGTTGTTTTAAGGTGAGCAGAGCCAGAGTTCACATTGTGGCTCGCTTTGCATATTTCGGACAAACAAGTTGAATATCAAACACAACAGACGCTGCTAAAAACTGCTCCCATACAAACAGACATATGCTAATAATGCAACTGGACAAACCAACAGACAGGTAGATCATATCAAAAATCCCCCTCAAATGTCAGACACACGTGCCTTTCATTCACTTCGTCGGGAGCTATCAACGGCGGTGAGACGGTGAGGGGAATTTTAGAAATGAAAACCCAGCGTCAGAGTGAGAGGGGATCACTGAGAGTGACGCAGGAAAGGTGAGCATGAGGAGAGAGAGAGAATGGAGTGAGATGGAGAGAATAGAGAGAGAGCTGTAGGGAGAGGAAGAGTGATGAGAGGACTATGAAGTTTGACAGGAGAATGAACATGACTACACTGCAGAGCCCGTCCGTGAAAAGACCTGAGGCGTCCGTCAGATTGGTGATTTTGTGCCCATCTGCACAATGTTCCGATCCTGACCAACTGGAAGGACGCCAGTTTAGGAGGACAGGAGGTGGATAGAGCAGATTTATGTCAAGGTAGATCTGTGTGTGTGTGTGTGTGTGTGTGTGTGTGTGTGTGTGTGTGTGTGTGTGTGTGTGTGTTTAGAGAGAGAGAGAGTGAGGCAGAGATGTAAAGATAGTTCTTTGTAGAGATCAGAGGCCGTGGAGTGACTGTGTCTGCTTGGCTCACACAGTCAGAGAGCGTTGCCAGTCAGGGCCACATCAAAGCTCTGCCACCACAGAGAGCCCCCCCCCCCCTACCCGCCTTTCTGCTTCCGGAAGACACACACAAACACACCCACACATTTGTATAACTGCATTCATTCCTCAGCACATAATCCTGCTGTCATCCCTTACCACTACTTGCTCTTTGTCTTGACCTTTACATTGGCCTTGAAGACTAATCCTGGTTTATCACAGCCTATTTTCATCGTTTTTGGACGTCATTTCTATGATGCTCTCACACAGTACCTGCTACACCTGAAGAAACGCGAGCAGTCGCTAGCGCTAGGTGGCTAATCTCCTAGCATATTTGCTGCTGACCGACCACAATTGGCTCATTTAAATTTCCCAATATCATAAATTCGCTTCAAAGGACTTTACAATCTGTTTACCATACCACCACTAGCATAGCCAGAAAAAAACAAACTGTGGGTGTGCATCAGATAATCCTGGGGTGCCACATGATCTAGCAGCGAACCGGGAATGAAATTCAGCCCAGGACTTTGAGATGGAGAGGCTGGAGGGTGAACATTTGTTCGGCAGTTTTAACACTAATACAGCCACCTCAGCTGCCTCAGTGTATCCATCCATCCATTATCTGTAACCGCTTATCCTATTTAGGGTCGCGAGGGCGAAGAGAACCCACGCTAACATGGGGAGAACATGCAAACTCCACGCAGAACGGCCCCAAGCAGGGCGCTCTCGCTGTGCAGCACCTCCGTATATATTTATGAACATTTGTAGCTGGTCAAAAAGTCGCAAGAGCGAAACCGCCGATGTCTGAGTTCAAGTGAATGCAGATGACCCTGCAAGCTGCTGCTCCATTTTCTACCGGCCCCGGCAGCTTCCTGTGCCGCCTCTCCCGATCCTGGCCGCACGCAACGAATGCTCATGACTTTTTTTTCCTGCTAAATGTGTTCGTGGGGTCGCCAACTTCCACTATTAGTAGTAATATAGAACAGCTGTAGATGGATTGGAGTGTTTTGTTTTTTTTTAGTAATCGGAACTACTTTAGTAAGGCCAGAACTAAAAATTAATTCTGAAACGCTCCGTTTTAGTGCGTTTCAACGGAATTGCAAAGAAATTGCGTTGCTAGGCAACAGTTTGGGTCCATGTTTACTTCCTGTCAGCTGATGTTATTAACATCCACTGCAACAGGAAATAAACTGGGACACATTTAGAATGTTTTTGTTTAAAACTGTGTAATGGTCTAAATATTGTATGTTTGTGACATCGCAAATTGACAGAAATTTGAAACGGCTCGTTTCAAACGCACAATTTCTAAACAGGGGCTGTGTGTATTTCTCCGTATATTGAGCGTTTTGATAGTTTAACAGTATTTATAAAGCACTTAAACCTGCTTTATAATATAAAAGACATGAAAATCTCACTTTTTACAATATGGGACCTTTAATACACTTCCACTGAAGCTTCCTGTGACACGAGAGGCAATTGTTTCTCTTCCATGTCTAAAACAGATGGAAAGCTGCTCAGGTCCTTACTTCTTGGAGGCACATGTGAACCTCGCATGAAGCAAACACGGTGTGTCCACAGTGCATATCAGCCTGAATCCCAAGGAGCGCTGGAGGCGCTGGCATCAGACTCATATCCATGCTGTAGAAATACTGCTTGGGTACCAGACCGGTATTAAGTGGGCTGGAAGGTGCCACTGATGGTGTCTACATCGGTTCTAGGGATGACAGGGTACTGTAGATGGTTTTTGCAAAAACACTTTGCAAGTTGTGGCTCCTCTTACAACTTAAGGTGTTTAAAGTTGAGGTGAATGCCAGTAGTGGTGGGAGCTGGAGCAGTCCTTTTCCATTAAGATGCACACGGAGTGATGTGTTGTTGTGAGGTTAAGGATGGAAACGGTGGTGATTTTGCAGTGAGTTAATCAATTAATTAATCTTAACTACTTTTAACTCATTGCCAGGAAGCCCCTTAAGGGAGAGCTGCCAATTTTGTTACATTCCCTCTCCTCTCCTCTCCTCTCCTCTCCTCTCCTCTCCTTTTCTCTCCTCTCCTCTCCTCTCCTCTCCTCTCCCTATTCCCTTTTTGTGTGTGTTGATAGGAGTTAGATTTAGAATTGTATCTTCTCTTTTGGGCTATTTTATTGCTACTCAGGGCTGGTTGGTTTGTTATTTTGGTCAGAGCTTCTATATGTGGCAATAAAAGATTGAAATACTGAACAAATCGGCTCCTCATATTCTTCATCTAGGTTTGTGTTACACCCCTCTCCACTAGACCAACTTAGGGGTCATAACGGTATAGACACTCTCACGGCAGTTCGTGAAATAATCACACAATTAAATCTAAATTACTTAATTCGTGACACAAATTTCCCTTTTTTTTGTGACGCTCAGCACGACTTTCAACAATGTATTTTCCACTCTAGTTTTTTCAAAACAAAACTACTAAATTAGGTTTAGGAATAGATCGACTTGGTTAAGCTTAGGCAACAAACTACGTAGCGAGGTTTAGAAAAGATGGTGGTTTGTGTTAAAATATCTACTATACTACTTCTCATATTCAATATTCCTTTTCTGTTTTTTATTTATCTAAAATTGTATCTTATCTATCTAATTTGTATTATCTTATTTTATTTTACTTATCTTATTTACTCATTTCACCAAATGTATCCTACTTTATTGTTATTCTAGGCACTGGTGCTAGAAATAGTACTTTTTATTTTATACACCTGACTTGTAATTTTGAGAATCTCTGGCACAAGAATTTCCTTTTGGATTAATAAAGTTCTATCTCATTTTATCTCTTAATTGCATAGAAGTCATAGGGAGGAGGTCTAGATGGGTAGTTGGGCATACTGTACGAAGCTCAGGACACTGGAGACAAAGGTAGGATATTGTAGGAATAAAAGAATAGATACGTTTCAGTGAATTTCCTCACGCTGAAAATATAGCCCTCATGTGAGAACATTTTTGTGTTCTAATCCTAATCCTCATGTCTTTTTTACTTTGAAGTTTGCTCCTACAAGTGTTCCAAGTCAGATTCACCAAACTCTCTTGAACCTGCTGGATGCCACCTCTTTGTGAGGAGGTGCAGCAAACATGAGATGTGATCATTGTGACATAATCGGCACCCCTAAACTGCCAAAACGGGGCCACTGGTTCTGTTCTGTTTGTGTGCAACTTCTATTCACAAAAATGTTACCAAAGAGTGAAAAGAAGAAGTTCACACCAAACCTGCTGTCGGAAATCAACATGAGAAATGCAGCAGTGTCAGTGGTGGTATTGGGAGACCAGAAACAGTAAAAAAAATATGAATACAGCTGCCAACAATGTGCCATCATAGCAGAGTGCTGTGACAGGAGTAAAGTGAGAGAATTCCCCTAACTGCTGAACAGCCTTTAAGTTTCCATGCCATAATAGGCCTATGCCAATAAAACATTAAATCACAAATACAACTTCTGTACATTGGCAACCATGATAACCAACTGCTGATCTGAATATTCATTTTGCATTAAAGCGACTGTTTGTAACTTCTTCCACGTATAAATCATTGCAGGTCGGTGTCCCATGCGCGCTCGGGTGTGACTTCGCTGTTCAGACTCAGACTCCAACACAAACTACAGTGAAGCACCAAAACCTCTTGGTTGTATCTAGTGAAGCCTGTCTGTTAAACAGTGTTGGCCGCAGTTGGAGGACGCGGCGGAGACCGTAGCTTTGGTCTCCAGGACCGGAGTCTCTGCTGTACTCTGCTCCTCTGCCTGCCTTCACTCACACACCGCGCTCGTTCTCGGTCCTTCGCTCCACTCTCACATGCATGCTGCTCACTCCACACTGCAGAAGAGTTAGTTTAGCTCTGAGAATATCTAGTGAATGTTCAGTGGACGTTTGGTCAGAAATAACTGCTGCAGCTCCTCCAGACCAACAGAGGTTTCCCGTGTCTTGTGAAGTGACGGGGCTCCGCAGAGAGAAACGTTATCGTCTCCGACCAAAACTCCGGTGTCTCCCCCGTTCCCTCCGGCCGCGGTCGGGAGGCTGAGGCGGGAAAAGCCAACACTAGGATCAGCATTGATTCATGGAGAGACCTTGGTCTGGTCAGCTAACATTACTGCCAAGCAGCTGAAATCTAG
>CAKAOH010029547.1:0-19441 GCA_916701665.1 Sebastiscus tertius | reverse complement strand
CACCGGGTGCCGGTGTCACGGTTCACGTTTCTCTCTGCGGAGGCTCGTCACTTCACAAGACATGGAAAACCTCTGTTGGTGCGCGCTGTGTCAGTGAATGCAAGCAGGCAGCGGAGGAGAGGCTCCGGTTGCCGGTGTCTCCCTGCGGGCGCAGGAGGGTGAGGCAGGAAAAGCCAACACTAGGATCAGATCTAAATCATGTTCATGGAGAGACCTTGGTCTGGTCAGCTAACATTACTGCCAAGCAGTTGAAATATAGAGTGATATTGTGCTTTTAGCTGACATGTGTCTCCTCACTGTTTTGAGCGATGCTCGTTCAGGTATATTTAGAGCGAGCAAGCGCGAGCCCGACGCTGACTTTCGTTGATTTCAGGCCACAGGTGTCGCTGTTAAGAAGCAATTCTGAAAGTTACAAATAGTCCCTTTAAAGGACTCGTTGATAATCAAAATAGTTGTCCATCAACTAAAAGTTTCACTGATTTCATTGTTTCGGCCCTAGATAACATTGTGCTCACCAAGTTCCTACCTGAGAGCTGGGACACGGTGACATCACTGAAAATATAACTTATTTTGACTGTCTGCTAACCTTCAGCAGAGCTGCCCCTGGAGAAGCTGGTGGTCAAAGTAGCCGAGCTCCAGACAGATCTGAGCTACATCACATCTGTGCTGACACGCTCCCCGCGTCTCACCTCACTCCACCTCGCCGGGATGAGATTACCAACCGGCTCCTCTCAGAGCCAACTCCTCACCACTCTCTCAGGTAATGTCGTGTCACTGAGGGCGATACTGATGGCGATATTTGGGTGATTAAAAAAATCTTAAAACGATACACCAGCCAATTGTATTTTGTTTAACATAAACGCAAAACAAAAACAATCTTGATACAGATTTAGTTGTTGTGACCAAGACGTATACTAAGCAAGACATTTCCTTGTTCTCTCTGGTAGACAGGCTAAGCATTTCTGTACTGCAGTTTGTTGTTACTCATCAGTCGTCTTAAACACAGATACAGATATATAATAATAATAATAATAATAATAATAATAATAATAACTTATATAGTACTTTTCAAAAACAAGTTACAAAGTGCTTTACAAAGACATAAATAGCAACACAAATTAATAGGTAGTAATAAATAAAAATAGAGTTGATACAGTAAAAATGACAAGCCAGGTATGAAGTACTAAAACACAATAACAACAAGTAAAATAATAGCAGAAGAATAACCGCCTAAGAGAAAGCAATTCTGAAAAAGATGTCCTTCAGCAGGTCGATCCAGTGTCGTGGGGCTCTGACTCTAAAGGCTCCGTCTCCTCTGGTCTTTAGCCTGAACCTAGGAATGACTAAAGCCCTGTTCAGACCTGGTATTAACATGCGTCCTCAGTGTTCGGATCACAAGTGGACAGCTTTAAGTACGTCTGTTCACACCTGGCATTAGAATGCGTCTCCACGTGGCCACTTGTGATCTGACCTCACTTCCCCGCTCTATATGCAAATAAACACGTAGTAAACACACGGCTAATACAGCAGCCGTTGTGACGTAATATTACATGCTTTTGCCAGACAACCGCGGGGTACAGCGCTCCAGAGAGCCGGGGAGGACAGAGAACAGGCGGGCGGTCGGGTGTCAGCTCCGCGCAAAGCAGCGGAACAAAAACATCTCCGACAGTATGATAATAATGCACTGAGCGTGTCTAGTCTGATAGTCTGTAGATATGTAGCCTATAAACAAGATATATTTTAATAACATACAGATGTGCCGACAAGATACAGCAGAGCACAGAGGCCGTTTCCATGGTGACAAGCGGCTGTGTCTGCCTGTTTATTCGCGGTGACACCATGGGTCCCAGCTGGACATCAGATGAGTAGGCGGTCCTTAATGTGGTCCGGGACACATTCACTACACACTGCTAAAAGAATGTGGCCATATGTGGCCCAGACCACCTCTGAATGTGGTCTGAAAGATCCGATCTCAATGCGTCTTGACTGCGTTCACACCTGTACTTAGAGCTGTCCACTTGTGATCGGATCACTGAGGACGCATGTTAATACCAGGTCTGAAGAGGGCCTAAGAGACCTCTGCTGGTGGATCTCAGGCTGCATTCAGGCTCCTAAGGGGTTAGTATGTCAGTGATATGATCAGGGGCCAACCCCATCCATGCTTTAAAAGTAATCGTTTAAATTTTAAAATCAATTCTAAAACATACAGTTGGGAATAAACCAATGTTGGGAATGCTAAAACGGGTGTTAAGTGGACACTGTTGGATTTTGTGAATCGTCTTGCTGCAGCATTTTGAACTAGTTGAAGTTTGGAGAGGTTGTGTTGGGTGAGACAGGAACACAGTGAGTCTAAACGGGATGTAATGAAAGCCTAGATGACTGTTTCTAGATTCTAACGAGATAAAAAAATATCTAATTTTCGAGATATTCCGAAGTTGCAAAAAGCACGATTGAACGATGGACTTCGCCTGTTGGTCAAAGTTTGTTGTCAAAGATAACACCAAGATCTCTGCACTGGGTTTTGGTGCAGCAGGACAGAGAACCTAAGTGAGTGAAGAAGTGCTCGCTAGAAGAGTCTGGACCTGCGATCATGGCTTCAGATTTATCAGAGTTTAGCTGAAGAAAATTTTGTGAAAGCCAATTTTTAACATCAGAAAGATTGTAAGGATTGTATTTTGACCAGTTTTGTTGTGTCATTGGAGTGAAACGAGAAATACATCTGGGAGTCATCTGCAAAATAATGGAAACTAATGTGCTTATGAAAGATTTGAACTTGATGTAACATATAAATGGAGAATAATAACGGGCCAAGGACTGAGCCTTGAGGTACTCCATAGGATGAGATACTGTATATATAAGGTATATATAGGATATATATATCTACAATAAGCTAATATCTGCCTGCCCTAATATCGGCCTGGTTGATTTATCTGTCTCACTCTATACAAAATCGAATCTGAAGTGCTGTCACTAATGACTGATGGACTGATGGTCTTCTTTTAGAGTCAAATGCCCTCTTGAGGAGTCTCACCTTGGAGGACATGCAGCTGTCTGATTGTCTCCCCGAGATCCTTAATCTACTGAGAGACTGCAAGTTGGAAGGTAAGAAAAGGAGAATGACTCATGACTGCAGGAGAGACATCAATGTTTTTAGTCTTTTCCTTAATATTAACTTGATCCAAACAGCTACATGGAACATAGGAGCAAAGTAAAAAGAGTTTTTCTTCCTCAAAATAAAACAGTACTTGTGAAATGTTTCGTAGTGTGGTTGGTTTCAGCTGTCTTTGTGAGGAGATCTGTCCTAACTTGTTAACTAACTCGTTCCCTCGAGTTAGTTAACTTTACCGAAGTACATCATCTAGGGGGCTCCGTACATCAGCAATGTGTGGACTGTCAGGAATGATTGGAAGAAGTGCGAGTTTCTAACTCGAGGGAGCGAGTTACTAACTTGAAGGCACAACTTAATAAAAATGTTCTCCTAGGGCTTTAGGAGGGCTCCTTATATCACCAAACAGAGGAGCTGGTTTAGCGGCAGGCTGCTGCTCCCCAAGTGCTCCACAGACAGACTCAGGAAAGCCTTTGTCCCCCGAGGCATCAAACTGTACAACACCTCTAGGGAGGGGGGGGGGGCAAAGGAGGACGGTCTGCAGGACAGATAATAATGCACTTATAACAGCCTCTTCTGCACTATATTCACTTTTTTAATAGTCCTGTATCACAGCTGTTACTCTGCACTATATTCACTTTTAACAGTTTTCTTCATCTCCTTGTATTTTTAGATCTGGTATATGTTTTTGTACTTTGTACTACTAACTTTTTTACTGCCTTTTTACTAACATATTTTGCACTATGGAACTGTGATGCTGGAAACTTGAATTTCCCTCAGGATCAATAAAGTTACTATTTATCTATAAAGACACACAAATGGTGTTTAAACTCCTGGAGAAAGTGTTCCATGTTGTTCAGCCAGATACAACAAACAGAGCAGCTGTTCTTGCTGTCAGGTTGGCAAGCACATGCACTGTGCACATGCAAGTCTGCAGCTCTGTGTCTGTATTAAAGCATGAACAAAACTTTAAGTGTTAAATGAAAAGCTGCAGACGACATGACAGGCTCTTACTGCGTTTTCTGCAAGTCTTTTTTTCTGTTAAATGAACGGGGGGGGGCTTTGGGTGCTGGCAACATTGTTCCTTTGCTTCTACTACCCACACTGTTATGATACAAAGCTGGTGGAAAATCGGCAAAGTGTCCCTTTAAGTGACTTTATTAATCTCCGTCAGCGTTTCTTTTCACATTGGGACGTCTTGTGTGACTTCACCATGTTTCCTCATCTGATCTCTCCCTCTCTCTGCCTCAGAGCTGAGGCTCAATGACTGCCGCCTTCTTGAGAAGTGGAGCGACAAGGAGGAGAGTTTGCAGCAGCTGGTGGCTGCTCTGAAGACGCTGCCTTCTCTCCACACGCTCAGCCTGTCTCAGAATCGGCTAGGTAAGCACATCCTTCACTTCTTTTCACTAACACCATTCAATTCAGGGACACATCTTATATATAATACTGACACCCAGCATGATCTTAGCAATGTTAAGGCCGCTGTGGTTGCTACAATATGTTATTGATTTTACTGTAAAGGGGACTTGTGTATGTGCTCTTGTGTGTCTCTAAATCATGAATAGTTTCAACTGTGTGAATTAAAACGACCGTCTGCGTCCACAGTGAAGAACGTGTGTGTGCTGGCAGAGCTGTTCTCAGGATCCTCACCGAGCTCAGTGAAACGACTGGACATCAGGTAAGAGCTGCAGGATGCTGCCTCGGGCTTCAACACTTCCCTGCGGGTCTGGATTAGTTCTTAGCTGATGTACCACTGGGTCAATACAGTATTTCACTTTTCAACATCAGAAAGTCATTTCCAAGTCAGCTGAGATGAAGTAAAAAAGCCTGCACGTGGGCTCCTCCAAGTTCAAATCCTCGGTATGTTGTTGAGACTACAGATGTTAGCAGGTGTTTATTGTATTTACTGTCACTCAGTGCCACTAAAGTATCCTAAAAAGCATTACATTTCCAATGATGAATGCATAATTTGCCCCATAATAACATGTTTCATCCGTTGTAGATTTAATTTCCAAATATTGTTCAATAAACAACACACAGAATTGTATGAAGCATGGAGGGGAAAAAGGTTATATATTAATGGACACAACCTATTCTAGATTTAGCCTGCGTCCCGCTTGCAACACCTCATTAAAGACCTTTACACACATTATTTTGCACGTGAATATATTTTGAACTGTTGTTTTTGCTGTGAGTACTTTGACACAGAACGCAAATATTAAGCTTTGAAAAGTGATGGGATTATTTTTTCAGAACGAGGTTGATTTTCGGAGCTTTCGCACCGCAAATAAAAGCATCAACCAATCACGTTGTGTAGAAGGAGCTGAGCCCATAGAGTGCTCCAGGGATGATGTATTTTTGTAGGCCAACCAGGAAGTTAGCATCGCCCCGGTTCCTTCAACAAAAAGCCAATGGCATTTTTTTTTTGTTTTGTTTTGGATTATTGCAGAAAATAAAGAAGTAAAAAGCTAACATTAGGCTACATACGACCTCCACAACGATCGCATGAACCCGAGTATACACAACGAGGCTGTAAAGGTGATGACGTTTATAGTCTCATTTAGCCACTTGTTAGCAACCGCCTTTTTAAAGACATATAAAAACTTCAAAATTCACGAGTTGGATATTTATTGATGTATTATATATTGTAGAACAAAACATTTAAATCTCTTAAAGGGACTGTTTGTAACTTTTTAAGCGTATAAATGTAGCGGGTCGGCACATATGCGCGCTTGCATATGCGTGTTTGCGTGTAGCCGCTCCTCTGCCTGCTCGCCTTCACTCAGACAGAGCGCGCGTTCTCGCTCAGCTCGCTCCACCTCTAGACATGAACGCGCGCTCACTCCACACTGCAGAAGAGTTAGTTTAGCTCTGAGAATATCTAGTGAATGTTCAGTGGACGTTTAGGCAGAAATAACTCCCTTTAAGTGACATTTTGAATGCAGGACTTTTGCTTGGAACTTCCTCTACTAGTATTCAGTGTATAGTGAGTTGGTTATTTTTTAAAACATCATAACTTTATTTCAATGTGCTGCCTTTTGTCCTGAACAGCTCCAACTTCATTCAGCCTGCTGATCTGATGGAGTTCGCTGACAGATTGAGGACACATCATCCACCACACCGACTGACCCTTGACCTCAGGAAAAACCCAGGGGATCGAGACCCCGACACGTGGAACGCTGCACTGAAGAGGCTTCGTCCGTTCTGCATTCTACTGATCGAAGGATGGAATTCCACTGACACAATGGCAGACCACATCAGCAATATGTGAACCAAGCTACGAGTGTCAAACACTCCCTGTTGGAGTGACTGTAAAAAGTTAGCACCTTATGTAAAGTTTATAATTTTCTCTTTGACATCAGAGTGACTGTGGTCAGTTTGAGTTCAGTTCAGACAGTTGCAGATTCCAGTGACAGATTTCTATTATGTTTTGAGGCTTTTCTTGAACTTCTCAAACCACACCTGCAGCCTGAGACACTTCTTCACTGTCACACATTTGATGCAACAATGTTCGGTCATATTTTCACCATGTCTAAACACACAACTTCCATTCTGTCTAAACTGCGATCTATAGTGCAACATGGAAGTATGTGTGTGTACGTCCTGTACTGAGCATTGGGATGGAAAGCAGAGAAGGGGATGAAGTTGTAGGAGTGTTTTTTTCAAGTTCTTATATAAGGGATAACGCCAGACAAGGTGACCGTTATCAGGAGTTAATGGACGACGGTTGCCTCCGCGAAGTAAATTAATTCCTGAATACTTTATACCATGGTCACTTGCTAAAGATATTCCCATCCCATAAAGTTCTTGTGTAATAACTTAGCAAAGGGAGGTATTTCTTTAGCTCAGCTATGAGCCAGAAAGCTAACATTATGCTAGCAAGATTCAAAGTCAATAAGATTGCGTATGGTTGACAAACAGTAAATATAATTTAACAGTGTATTTAACAACAAGACCAGCTAGCTATTCAGCCATGTCATTGTCCCCAATTCAATATCAAGATTTTCACAAAATCTTGATTAGTATAATGCTAGCATAAAGCTAACGTTATCCTGGCAAGATTCAAAGTCAATAAGATTGCGTACGGTTGAAAAACAGTAAATATAATTTGACAGTCCATTATCAGAAATTAATGGACACCCTGCAGCCAATCAGAATCGAGTATTCACCCAGACCATGGTATGAAGACATTTATTGACATTTTATTTTTCTACCATAATTACAGTTATGGTAGAGCATACATCATTTTGCTTTGTAATTAGTTGTGTGACACATTGAATTGGTTGTACGTATGTTACATTTCTTAAATGTAACATACGTTCTGTTGTATCAGAGTGCACAGTTGGAAAATAAAAGAGCATCCCGTTAGTTTGACATTTGAATCATTTATTAAACCAACGTCCGTTACACTTCCAGAGTCTTCGCTCGGACAGAGTGTGAGTGACAGTGGACATTAATATACAACTGAAAAAACCTGGAGGATTGACGTCGAGGTGAAGAGCAGTTTCACAGCAGCTATCTCACACCTTCTCTTCATTGTCATTTTCTTTACATTAGACAAACAGCATCGACACCGACTACTAAATCATCATTAGTAGGAACCAAGTAGAAAAAACAATCAGAAAAACGGATTAAAAGAGCTTAATCTTTTTCTTAGTGGATTTTTTTAAAGCTAAATACTGTAACACTTATTTTCTGTAAATTCAGTTTGTTTTCCTTGTATATTCTCATATTTTAGTAAATTCAAGTCGAAGAGAGTGAAGACCCTATGTCTGCATGCTAATCGGTTGATTTGCTGGGTCTATCTACAACCATCTCTGACATAAAACAAAGACACTCACACAAACACGCACCACTTGCACACTCATACACACTGCCGCAACGTTTCAGCCTGGCCAGGCTTCTCCTTTACTGTGGCTTTACAGGAAATAAAACGAAAACATTTGGCCTATTCATACCTCATAAAGAAGTCAGTTGTCAAATGAGGGACAAGTTTGTTCTGATGATTTATTTTTTGTTATGTGAGTGACTAACTTAAAGTTGTGCCCTTGATTGGCTGTTCGAAAAGATGAGCTCACCCTCGTGTCAAAAACAGATGTTCTGATAATCAGAATGTGAAAACATTTTACGATTTAAAACTGCCGTAGCAACGTAGCACGTTGACAGCTCCAGATGGCACAGGATCGCCTATTCAATGTCTCAGTTAGAGGACGGGAAGCTAACTGGTTTACTTAAGCCCCGTTTCCACCGCAGGAACTTTCGCCTGAAATGAAGAACCTTTTGAGGAACTCATTGCGTTTACACCGCAGGGACCAGGGTCTAAATTATGTTCCGGGGACATTTTACGGGAACTTTTACCCCCCAAAAAGGCCCTGGTCTAGGGGGGTAGTGCTTTCTGAAAGTACCGGAAACGTTTTTCACGGGGTTCAACGGGGTTCCACGGGGTGGAGTTTAAAGGGATGACCGTCGCTGATTGGTGAAACACACACACAGCGCCGCTGCTTCAATTTGTGTACCGCTTCATTCATAAACAAGGAAGTACTCTAGTATCGATTTAGAACCATTTTAGGACGAGAGTAGAACATTTCTCTTTGTTTGATAACATTGAAAATAAAGTTAGACTCCGCCGTCGGCTTCCTGACTCATTAAAAAAAAGAAAGAGAGAAAAAACAGAGAGAGATCACAAGGGAGATCACCAGCAGTCCTCGTCACGTCATGTTGCTTTTTCATACATCAGCAGACTAATTAGCCTAATCTTTGCAGGTCTTTAGACCACGGTGGAAACGCAGACAACAGTGGGCTGAAGGAACCTTTTGGTTCCTAGGAAAAGTAGTTCCAGGGACTAAAAGTCTCCGGAACTTTTGGTGGAAACCCGGCTTTATCTTGTTAGTAAGCTAAAGCTAGTCACCAATTCATCTAAGGGTCCCCTGCGCTCTGTGTAGCGTTAGGACAGTGTTTAAACCTGGCAACCCCACTATGAGGACAGGACGTTGGCACAATGTTCTTCTTGCATTTAGCAGCTAATTTGATTATAAGAAAACGGTGGTTGATCTCAGGTGGTGATATTGCCCAATCGGGAGGAAACTGTACCGCTTTGCATGGTTCAGCCATAGATGGTGATGCAGCTACTGTAGATTGATGGCTAACTTGTGTAACCCATAACCTCAATGACACATCAAGGAATATTTCTCTGCAAATGTCTAGTTTGCGTAAATCAGACTATTCTTCCAGACAAATCACTTCTTTTTGCAGTATGAATCCGACCTACAGTGACAGATATCGGGGCTTAAAACACTATGTGGTACTTGAATGGATTATGGGTGGAGACCTGTGTAGTCCACAGACTGTTCGGAGATTAGGTTTAAATTGACACTTTTAGACCTCTACCAATGTGAGGAAAATTTACACCAACAAGACAAGAAAAGAAGAAAAATGAAACAACCCCCCACCCTGTTACATTAA
This sequence comes from Sebastiscus tertius, assembly GCA_916701665.1. Lineage (NCBI taxonomy): Eukaryota > Metazoa > Chordata > Actinopteri > Perciformes > Sebastidae > Sebastiscus > Sebastiscus tertius. The sequence continues at coordinate 9,873 of CAKAOH010029547.1, read as the reverse complement.
TGTCCACAGCAATTTCCAGTTACATATGGTGCCTTTTCTTCTCGTTTCTCTATATACTTATTTTTACATAGTCTGTACAGTGTAAATGTACATCATGTTATCTATGTGGAGTCAGGTGTATGTCAGAGTGAGTGAGCTGCACATCGCACACACCGACACTCATCACAGTCACAAAGAATAAAGGCTCATTTAATTTAGCCTTTTTAGTTTAAGTTTAACCGTGAGACTGAGTGTCATCTGGACCTTTTAAAGGGGACATATCATGCTCATTTCCAGGTTCATACTTGTATTTTGGGTTTCTACTAGAACATGTTTACATGTTTTAATGTTCAAAAAACACATTATTTTTCTCATCCTGTGTGTCTGAACATGTATTCACCCTCTGTCTGAAACGCTCCGTTTTAGCGCCTGTCTCTTTAAGGCGCTTCTGAAAAAGCTCAGTCTGCTCTGATTGGCTTGTGAGAAAAACACTGTGTATATTTGCAAAGGTAGTTATCAACATATATACATATATATATATATATATATGTATATATATATATATATATATATGTATATATATATATATATGTAGATGTAGATGTAGATGTAGACGCATTGGCCTTTGCATTGTATTTCAATGTCACCGCCATATTGGGAAGGTGACCTGGGAAATGAGCCTGCATGTGACATAGGAAGGGGAGCCAGATCTGAATGGCTTGCTGAATCACGTTGTCTGATCCAGGCAGCCCAAAAAAACTGACTGGGTTGTCTTATTTCACAGTTTGTGGGTTGGGAGCCACTCCAGATACCCAAATGTATGAGCACAATCATCTGCAAGTGAGTTTTTCCATGCTAAGTCCCCTTTAAGGTGGAAGTCAGTGTTTTTTAGGATGGTCCTTGTGTGTGTGTGTGTGTCTCCATGGAGCTTTCACAATCATCCTTTCAGTTGTATCACAAAAAAAAAACAACTGAATCAAACTGTTACAGCAAGATTCACACAGTCATACATCAACACGTATGTGCCCTACCATATTGAAAACTACAGTCGATCGCACATCCACACAGTCGTACACATACACACACTCGTGCCGTAACAAAAACACACACACTGGAGCCTACGATACAATATCTTGAGAAGGCATTAAGGAAAATCTCCTCAAATAAATATAAATAAATTAAATCATATAAAAAGAATGGGTTAAAAAACATAGAAATTCTGTTAAATACAGCAAAACTCTCAAATGAATACAATAAACAACAGTACTTGCTCATAGACAAAGACCATATGGATGCAAGAGACGGGTACATTTTGTAAACAATGACGGACGGACAAGCAGGTAGACACATTCACAAATCATTAGTGAGCAGAAAGGCCTGTTGGGGCTCAGTGGTGGTGGTGGACTTGCTCTGTGGGGTCAGAGGGGTGGGAGGATGGGCCTGAAGGGGTAAGTGGGGGTGTTGTGGGAGAGCTGGCACTTCTCAAATCTCTCCCAGGAAGTACGAGCATGCTGTGCTGTGTTTAAACATTATGCATGGGGCCTTATTGGCAGTGCTGCTATCATCCCACTACTGTATGTGTTGTTCATGGATTCAGGAGGGCTGTGGTCGACTGGACAGCACCAAACACTGTGGCAGAGTGGACGGACAGGACCAGAATTCCTCAAGATGGCCTAATGCTAAAGAATACACGATTGTCGTGTCAGTTTACATGCTACTACCAAGGATGGTCAATCATCTGTCAGAGCCGAGGCAAGAGTCACGGGCTGATTTCCCTCGTTAGCACACATTCAGCCGGTAAGGAGAAACTAAACTGGCCTTCCCTGTGTTAAAGTGGAACAACGGCCATTTTTAAAACATTGATATTATTCTGGAGGCTATATGACATGATGGAGAAAATACTGCAACTCGCTCATGTACGAGCTTATTGCGAGGGTGCGCCGGGAAACCACGAGGTGGCAACGGTAAACATCACGGTAAACAGCAACTTCCTGTCCGTGGCGATACGAATGGAGTATAGAATTTCAACAACATTTGCAATGTAAATAAGCATGCTGTCACTTTCTGAATCTTAAACAAAGAAACATTCTGACTTATTTTGTCTTCCGGTAGTTATAGTTTATGCAAGTGTTGTCAACTGGAACAGAGAAATCCACTGGAACGGAGAGATCCATGACAGGATTTGGGCAGCAGCTAGCTTGTAGCCACTCGTAGTTTCAACAGTGAGAAAGAGCACACCAGGAAGGCATTTCGGACTATAGGGAACGGGAATCGCGGAGCATTCTGAGGCGCGCTGCCATTTTTGGAGGGCAGCGTACGGAGCTACGGTCATTATCTATCACCGGTCTATTCATCTGTCATCTGTCAATCGTTCATCATCAGAAATGTATAAAGTACGTGCAAAAGACACATGCCCATACAAAGAGAAGCTGACAGAGGTAAAGGGCCGATACATTACAAAACTGAAGTTAGTTTATGATATTGATCCTCCAATTAGGAGGACCTTGTTGTTTGGTGTCAGTGAACATCTGTCAGCAGTTCAATAAATCTTTGGAGGCCAATGTCGGGTAGGTCTATGACATTAAGATCTACAAGCTAAAAGCCAACTACACAAACATCCGGACAAAGATAAGCTAGCTAATGTTATGCTAACGGAATAATAACAAAACGTCCGTTAAGACTGCATAATTAATCTACCGGTATCTTATAAAATGAAACCCATAACGTCAGCCCACCTTTGTGTCTGACTGTATACTATATATACTACAATTCGGCTTTTAAATCTCGTCACTGTGTAGTGTTTTGTATAATCTTTTGACTCTTGCAGTAAACAGCCAGCGGATGGCACTCGCACCCTTTATCCTCCAAAAATGGCCGACTTGCTGTCGGTGACATCACATTCTTATTCCCTGTTCCTCTCCGCGCTCTACTTGTTCAACACATGTCTAGTCCTGTATTTATGGAATTAGCTATAGCTAACGTTATTTTACTATCTAACCAACTAGCTACCAATACGCCGTGCCTGTTGCTAGCCGCGGGATGACCGTCACAACATGCGCTGACATCCTGTCATGGGACACTCTGCTCCAGTGGATTCCTCTGTTCCAGTGGACAGCACTTGCATAAACTAGAACTACTGATAGACAAAAGAAGTCAGAGAGGTATGACGCTCCCTCGCAATAGGCGCGTTCATCATTAAGTTGCAGTATTTTTTCCACCATGTTACATAGCAACCAGGATAATATCACTTTTTTAAAAAAAAAAAAAATGGCCGTTGTTCCCCCTTAAGTGATTAGAACATGGACACGCAAATGCACCTGTACCATAGCTACTCTCTCCAGTGTTGCATGCTAGATCACTATAGCAACGAAAACGTGTGAAACGTCTCGCGAGACTCACTGTCCAACGACCTGTCCTAACCTTAACCAATGGAGGTCAATGCCTAACCTCAACCATATCGCGAGAGTTTGCAACTTGTGGGTTACCTTCTACTGTATCACTCCTTTCAACCTTGACAAAGGCAGCGCAGACCAGATTCACTCCTTCTGTTCTTACCTTTCACAATAAAAGCCTTAGACATAATATTCGCAGGCGAGTATTTCGCATTTTATTCATTTATTCGCCACGCCCCTGGTGTGTAAAGGCCTTTACTCTGTGGGCCTTTAGCATCCACCATTACTCCAGAATTGTCACTTGTGGCTGGCTGCAGTGCCTGCAGTTCAGCAAAAGCTAGATTGGCTTACTTCAAGTGTTAGCATACCGGTAGTCCCAATGTGAAGGACACAGGAAAACCTTCCGCGAATCCAATTTAGAAGCGTTCATACGTTATTCCAACATTACTAGCCCTGTAGCCACAACTACTGTAGCAGCTTGTTAACAAGTAAGAATGATACAAATAAGCAGCATATAGCTAGTTCATTTTTCATTAGCTGTACTGATTGTACTGTGTTAATATTAGATTTTATTTGGATGCAACCATGGATGTATAAAGAGAACTATGAAAGTTGCTCAGCGGCGCATGAAGCCAAAATGGCTCGACTGCCGAGTGATTAATTACCCGGATCATCCAGCGATCTTCCACATCAATCGGGCCAATAAAGCAGGCGCAGTAGCGTTTCCTTTAACTCCGCCTCCTAGCCCTCGCTCCAGCCTCGGTCTGGGTCTCATTCACATGAACGGAGGAAGGGAAATAACTCTGGATTCAGCTATTGGAGCAATTTACAACTTTTAGGACCTAATGATTTAAATAAGGGCTATTCAAGTAATCTGCTGAGTTAAAGACGTCTCTTTCCCAATTTAAGTCTATGGGAAAAAGTATTTTTTGGCGCAATGGCATCACGTGACGGACACGGAAGTTGTCGTACCGCCGTTTGGCCACTACGGAAAGCTGGCTTGTATGCAACAGCCAGCTTTGATGAGCAGTATGTAACACAAGTCAAAACACAATAGGGGTGATTTAGTGTCCATGTTCTCCTCACCTGATGGCTAAGTGGCTAACAGAGCTATCACCTTATCATTATCTTCCTTTACAGCTGTTTAACGTCAGGCATTGGCAGGCAACATCTGACCAACAGAACTAAGTTACAGTTTTGCCCAAATGTTGAGTCTTATGGTTTGTGTCCCATTGAGACAGCACAAGTTTTCCATCTTGAGGCAGGATCCCAAACAGAGGAGCCTCCGTGTTGACTTCTCAGCTCCTACTTAGTCGTGGCAAAGTGTCAAACATGGACACAGCTTCACCTCTGCACCTGGTGTCTGAGGCACAACTCCAGCACGATCAAGCTGATCTAACAACACACTGATGGAACGGTGCAGTTCGGCTTTACATCTTGTGGAAATCTGGTGCTGAACCCTCCGAATGCATTGCTTAGCCCGTGTGTGTGTGAGTGTGTGTGTGTGTGTGAGAGACGTTAACACCTGTGGCAGGACGTGTGTGTGTGTGGTGTATGTCTGAATTAATGCATCATTCATCTCGCTGATAATTCTTGCTTTGTGTTAGATGGTATTGTACACTGCAAAAGGTGGAATCCTGGGGCAAGACTTTCAATATGTGCATGTACTGATATGTGTGTGTGTCAATCTGTGTGTGACGGTGTCTGTGTGTTTAAGCAGGGGAAAGAGAAAAATCAGTTCATATAAAACAAATAAGTTGGATTGAAAATGAACCGTGGCGGTCCTGAACTGTGAGCGTGCCGGTGACACTAACATGTGGCCAATGAAATGATGAGATCCCTGCTAATTCCTTCATACTGTATGTGTGTATACTGTATTAATGTATGTGAAGGCACACACAGTACTGTTAGCATATGAAAAGCTTGGAACGCCAATACTGGTGTTTTTCTTATGTAAATGTCAGTTAAAGGACTACATCTACAGCGATAGAAAAAACAGCTGGTTCAACTCAAAATGTACAGCGGTCAAACTCCAAACAAGGCAGTTTTGTTAGTTCCAGAAAAGTAAACATGTCGGAGAGGCAAGGTGTTCACCCAGCGGCGACAATGTGTGTGTATGGTGTTCCTTTAGCTGGGGGAGTGTCATGGAGGGGGTTAAAGGGAGCGTAGGGGAGGCTGGGGGTGAAGTATGGATGGTGTGTGTCTGCGTGTGTGTGTGTGTGTGGTGGGGGGGCTATAGGATTCCATCCATGAAGCTGGTGTCCAGCCGCTGGATGAGCACCCGGATGAAGGACATCTCCTTGCGGGTGTTCTCAAAGATCACCCGGGGGTCGTCGGACTGGCAGCGCAGACAGTTAGGAGCCATGACCATGGCCAGGTTGTTCACATCCATCTTGGTGATGGTCACGTTGGCAGGCTGGCCAAATACCTGAACACACACAACGTACAGTGGAGGATTCTAAAGGTTGCCTCAAATCACATTTCAGAGACATTTTATGGACATTTTCAGAGCTTTCTGAGGTAATGTTTAAGCTACCACTCAGCCATTTGGATCTCAACCTGAGCTATTTGGATAGCATTTATTTGGCACAGTATTCCAGCAGTGTTGGAAAAAGTCCCCAAAAACCAAACAAAACGTCCCCAAACAAACCTGGTTTTGCACACATTGTGTGAATACTAGAGATGTGATCAGTGGCTAACGTAGATTTGTCTCTTTCAGTTCATTAGCCTTCATAGCCAATATGTCCGTCGTGCCAATTTGGAGGGACCAGGTCTCATAGTGATTTTTTAAAGGTCTATGTCCCTAGTGTTGGAAAATGTATGATATCATTGTAGCAATGGGAGCTTTCTATGTGCTATCACTTCTTTTTTTCATCCCTCCATCATTACAATTCTTCAATGTTTTTTCGACATATTACACATAGATCCAGTATAAAAGAGGGTAACCTACACAGAATATCATGAAGTTATATATCATCATAAAGCTTAGACTTTAATCTATCTATCGGTCACATGTACATGACACTAAGGTCAAGACAATTTGACCGTTGACCTCTACTTGACCTCTAATTTCTCCAGGTTCTTTGGCCTCCTCCCAAAGTCCAAAGATATGCAGGTTCATTGTTGACTCTAAATGTCCCGTAGGTGGATGGATGGATGGATGATATTAGTGTAGGGCTGTAACTTGTTACCTGTAGGAAGCGGATGAGGTAGCAGAGCACCAGTTTGTTGATGTGCGGCAGGCCCAGCACCACATTGACAGCTGCCTCTGGGTTGTCATAGTGTGTGATACACTCCTCATAAAACTCATGAGGGATCAGTGGCTCCTCCAGCTCCCTGTACCAGAGCTTCAGCAGAGACGCTGGGGACACACAGGCAGCATGAGGGCACGTTGAAAACCTCTTTAAGAATTCAGCCACAATCTGCTCAAGTTATTCACCAACTCTCAGTACATGACAGCAGTGTGGAACCAGAACCAGGTCCACAGAAGACCAGCAGTGATCTCAGTGTCCCCAATAGTGTGTGTGTGTGTGTGTGTGTGTGTGTGTGTGTGTGTGTGTGTGTCTGTGTTTACCTGGGATGTGCGGGTCTTCCAGTCCCGTGGGGATTTTCCATTGATCCACTTGCAGCTTGAGGGCATTGACTTCATCTATGTCCCCTGGTACCCTGGAGGTCAAAGGTCACAAGTTGGTTACACTTCAGCCCCTGATCTTTCCAGTCTCAGTCTGGTCTTCTCTGTATGTCTGTATACCCTGGTGTCTACATAGTTGTGTAAATTGTAAAATGTATTAGGACTGTTAAAGTTAATGTGATAATAACGGGTTAACGCAAATTAGTTTTAACGCCATTAACTTCTTTAACGCATTAACACAACTTACCATTTTAAAGTTCTAGTGGGCTCAGTTTTAAAGCTAGAGTGAAGATATTTGTATCATATGAAACTAGAAAACCTAAAGAATCCATCGGTACCAACCATGTCGTACTAGCTTGTCACAAAAAAGGTTAAATAATGCTCCAAACTTACGCTAAATTTTGGTGAGGAAAGACTGGCATGTCCATTATCAATGGGGTCCCTTGACCTCTGACCTCAAGATATGTGAATGTAAATGGGTTCTATGGGTACTCACGAGTCTCCCCTTTACAGACATGCCCACTTTATGATAATCACATGCAGTTTGGGGCAAGTCATAGTCAAGTCAGCACACTGACACACTGACAGCTGTTGTTGCCTGTTGGGCTGCAGTTTGCCATGTTATGATCTGAGCATATTGTTTTATGCTAAATGCAGCACCTGTGAGGGTTTCTGGACAATATCTGTCATTGTTTTGTGTTGTTAATTGATTTACAATAATAAATATATACACACATTACATAAAGCAGCATATTTGTCCACTCCCATGTTGATAAGAGTATTAAATACTTGACAAATCTCCCTTTAAGGTACATTTTGAACAGATAAAACATGTGCAATTAATTTGCTATTAATCACGATTCAATAGTTAAAATCAACTCATGATGGTCATAAATTAAATGCAAAATAAGTTCCTGTGAGAAACCGGAAAGAAACTCTTCATATTACTTTCCAACCGTGAACACTGACATCTGATTTCCAGTTAAAGTCCTGTGTTGTCTTCATACTCTGTCCCTTCTGCTCCTTAATCCACTCACCTGAAGATGCCTTCTGTCTGGTCTCCATTGAGACCCAGAACCTCTTCAGATAGGCGGGTCTGCACCCAGGGCAGCTGGCTGTCTGGATACCGCTCCTTCTGGAGAGCCATCACCTCGTCCAGGGAGGAGCCAAACATGGAGGGACTGAAGATGGCATTCCTGGCGTGCATGATCTCCTCGATACAGGGCTTCTGCAGGCCCTGAGGTGAGAGAGAGAGAGATGAGTTGATGTTAACACAGCAGGGCAGATGAAGGCCAGCTTGGGTAACTGAAGGATGTGGGTCAGAAAGCAGTGGGAGGAGGGGACAGTCAGATATTCAGATGTCAGAGAGTAAAACATTGGTCCATCCACAGGACACACAGAGGTTAGCAGGTTAACACCAGTCAAACACTGTGGAGGCCTGAAAGTGACAAATGATCTCTGTCAGTGACCTGCTGAGATTCTGGCACTACATGCTACACAGGCTCTGAGCCAAGCTGCTGCCTGCCTGCCTGCTGAACACAGTGTAAACGATCTTGGCTGCATTTTAGACAGGTTTTTATCAGGTGAAAATATGGTCTTAAAAGACCTCACTGAGATAAATCTAAGAATTACGTTTCTAGCCAGAAAAGCTTCGTCTCTGGACAGGCCCAATCTTCACTCACCAGCTGGAGCTCCAGTTCACAGTCACTGTGAGTACGCTGCCATCTCCTGGTAGACCGCATTATCACAACACTTCCAAAGCAAAACCACAAAATGCTCCAAATAAACTGATAAGAGGTATATTCAAAGTTCAGCCACCTACACATCTTCACCCTGCACATTTTAAAAAGGCTGATGTTGAACAAAAAGAATAATTCATATGAAGATGCTGCTCACTTATAAAACTGTTAAAAAATATGGTACCAAAGTACCTTCATTATTTCTCACTTCTAATAGATGATCATAGCTGCTTTACAAGAGGTAGCTTGACACATTTCAAATCTTTTCCATTCAACAACCTAAGTGGTGTTCATCATCTGAAAGCTGGAACCTGAAGATTCATTCGAGATGCAGCTCAGCACTGTGTATCAAGTTGTGTCATTAATCAGAAATAAACATGAATGAATGAATGAAAATACATAGTGAGAGTGTATAAGGGTTTAGAACATCGTGATAGAAGTAGATGATGGTCATCCCCATGCTCTATTATGTCTCATAGGTTGATTCAGTCATTTTGGGGTTGATACCATTTGTTACACAGATTTGGTGCTAAATTGAACCATTTTTTACATATCGAGAATTGATAGAAATGATCAATAATCCCTCCAGAATACCACATTAAGACACCAAGACCTTGAGGAACACCATAGAAAAAGTCATGCTGTGATTTGGGATGAGGTCAGAGGTCAAGTTCCCCCTTTTGAAAATGGCCATGCCAGTTTTTCCTCGCCAAAATTTAGCCTAAGTTTGGACCGTTATTTAGCTGCCTTCCCGACAAGCTGGCCTGACATGTTCGTTACCAACGGATTCTTTAGGTTTCTAGTTTCATATATCTGTACCTTCATTCCAGCTTTAAAACTGCGACAGTAAAGTCAGCCTCAGAGGGTTAAAGTGGCCTTAAAAAATGTCTACAAAGTACCATGTAGCATATTCAAAATTAAACATTTAACTTTTTATGACAAGAAACAAGAGAGCATGTTGACATAGCTACTCTGCCGCCTGCTATTTCACACATACAATAGACTCATAACAAACAATACTTGATGTCCATCATTGCTTAGTTGTTAGTTGTTGGGGGTGTGACACTGTGTCTCAGTATACACATACATTCTAAACCTGATATGTCTTTCAAAGTCAATAAAACTTCATGAA
>CAKAOH010029543.1:0-22579 GCA_916701665.1 Sebastiscus tertius | reverse complement strand
ACAGCATCATTCATATTATTCTGATGGCATACGTTTTCTTCTTTGCATAAATCATGCTGAAAATAAGTCTTTTCACTTCTTAAGTCAGAAATTTGTCTTATTATTCTTGATAAGAAATGAGTTTAATGTTTTTTTAACTACTGTTTAATGTCATCTTAACAATTCAAACGTATTGTTACACATTGTACACAGCTTTTCCTCTAACTCTTTAAATCCCTGGTTCTCAACCTGGGGGTAGGGCCCCCCCAACGGGTTCGTGAGATCATTTCTGGGGGACTCCAGATGGTTGTAAAGAAAAAAATAAAATAATTTATTTTGGACATTAGATCGCCTGCACCAGTGATATCATTTGTCTTTGAATAGATTTTATTGCGTGTGTTTGTGAGAGTCAAAGTGTGCGTGCACATGAGTTTCTGAGGGGAGAGGAAAAAGTCACGAAACACATCAAAAATCCACAGTGCCTGGAGCACACTGGACGATGCCGAGATGCTAGCTGTTAAAACTTTACAAAATTGTCATCACAAACTAAGCATTATGTATTTAGCCTACATTTATTAATCAGAATAGTCACAATAATCACTCAAAATCAGCAGGGGGAGGTGCGTAGAAACAGATGTTTACGCAGGGCGGGCGGGTTGCGAATAGCAACCTGATTATTCTGGGGGGGTCGCGACTCGAAAAGGTTGAGAACCACTGCTTCAAATAACCACATTTGAGGGATCCCTGCTAATAATGTGTCTTATGTGTTTAATTAAAAAACAAATATTGGCTGATATACAGTATATTTTACTCTTATATATCAATATTAGCCTCATGAATTCAGTATCATTTCCTTCCTTTCACTTCCTGTAGCTCATACAATGCTTTACATACCACCATCTTGTGGTGTGTAAATCCGACGGTACAGTAAATAAAGCATGTCTGAATGGTGTCTACAGTTGCCATATAGCAGTCTATCATCAGACAAATCATCTTAAAAAATACTGAGTCTGTATATTCTCACCTGTCCTCGTGGCTCCCAGTGCGTACGTCCTTCATTGCAGCGAAGCCGCAGGGAACGCGAGCAAAGCGGTTGAGGTTGTCCAGGATGGTGCGACCTGCCTCCAGGTAATAAGGGTCTCCTGTGGCCTAAGAGCATGAGAGGACAGCAGTGTTATCATGACAGAGGACACTACAGAACGGCAACTGTGAAGGAGGCTCCACTGACACAAAGATGTAACTTCAACTCCTTAGACAGTGTTTTATCATATAATGTTCCTTTATACATTTTTTAAGAGACACCAGAACGCCAAAGGCAGGAAGCTGCTTAATAACTGCAGGAATGGTGATTACGTGTCTAAAACTTTGTAAATGAGCCCTAGTGAATTTGCAAGTTAATGTAATTTAACTGGTGCATGATAATAGGCATTTACCTCTGTACTGTGGCAGTGAAAAGAAAACCTCTGCATTATGTCAAGCGCCCTTGATAAATTACCTTGTAAAGGAAATAGGTGCTCTCTGCAAACTCAGGCCTCAGGGGATGTTGGGCCCAGTGTACCCTGAAATCAGTAGTGAAGGCCTGGGGAGAGACGGAGAAGGACGAAGGGGTCAGCACACCATCCAAAGCGTTGTAATTAGAACGGACAGACGAAGCTAAAATGCAGCCGCGTCGTGTGAAATGCAAGCTTGTTCACTTCCAAACCCGTTATGGGTGACAACGCGAGCCATACGGGGTTACTTGACTCCGCGATCAAATGACACCAAGTCGTTTTTTTTGTGAAGCAGTTAAAGCCTAAAGATTTTGGTATTTCATGTTGGATACACAGAGAGACAGATTACCTCTGGGAGGAAGTTGTGTTTCTTTGTAACTTGATACAACATCTCGTGAGTCTCGATGGCAGGACGGATATCTCCCTTCAACACCTGAGACACAAACAGTATGAACAACGTTACTGAAATGGAACAAGGCGATACAGGGAGAGTGAAACCTTCAATTCACATGATCCAATCTGACCTGCAGTCCAGGGAAGAAGGCCAGCAGCGAGTCCATCCAGGTGCGAGCTGGAAGCAGAGGTTTGTGGATGTGGACGTCCAGCAGCAGCGGAGGCTGGCTAATGTACTTCATTATAGATGCATAGTGCTAAATGGGGCATACAAAGTGGAAGGATTGAGGATAATAAATTAAACAGTCTGGTGGTGCTCGGTAGGGGTCTAAATCACACGTTTCATCACGTTAAGATATTATATTAATACTTTGGACAACGACACAATATTTGCTGATATCACAAAGTCTGCCACGATACGATTTTGATTCAATTCAGGGGCCTGCGATCGATATAAGAGACGATATCATTACGCTCATTTAACACAATCAGTTACATTTATATCAACTCACAAAAAGCAACTAAAATATGATTGGACTATTTTATTACTGAGCTCTGTATGAAGGAGATACACAAATAGAGCAATGGGAGCCTGAGGACATAAAAGGCAGGGTGGCTGAAGAGTAAACTAGATTTTTAAAAATGATCCAGCCGAAAAAATGAGCCCAGTGTTGCCAGCTCTTTTCCAATGAAAGTAGCTCGCAGCACTAGCTCCAAAGCTCCCTAAATCTAGAGAGAATGTAGCCAAGTCGGTAATACTGACAGTCTGTCGCTTCAGGCCTCCCTCCAAAGCCACTCCCCCACAATTATCATTATGAACATGAACATACCATAATGAACATACCACGGCTATTGTTAGTACACACAGCTGTCAAGCTAACAGCTTGTGGATGACTATGCTGACGTGCAATGAGTGCACGGGAAGAGTGCATGCAGGCAGACAGACAGACAGGTTTGTTACAGTCCTGCGACAGCCACCGGATTTACCGGATTTTTTAATTTGATATATTGATTGCTGTCAGGATGTATTGAGAATTTCAACTAATATAACAAATGATCTTTACCAGTCCTGTCTTTGTAACAGGTTGAAGCAAAGTATGTTTTTCACTTCAGTGCTGGAGAACTAAACAGAATCCTGAAATGCACCAACGTAAACAGTATAACGCTGCTTTATCTTGGAGATGACACAGTGAGAAAATGCTATTATGCAGACAGAGAGGCATCAAATTACACAAGTGTGTGTGTGCGTGTGTGCGTGTGTGTGTGTGTGTGTGTGTCCTCACAATATTAAACCGCTGCAGAAACAGGTCATCTCCCAAGAGGATGTAAGCCTTTAGCAGGTATTCATAGTATGAGTCAATTCCCGCTCCTACTCCGCTGTCTGGGGACACACAATCATACATCACATACATCATAAGGCAAGAAAACAAACATGACAAACAAATGCTCTATTTTTACCCATCAACCCTCTCTCTGCAACCAAATCCTCTCTCACCCACACAGAAAGATTGTACCCCTATACTTTATTTTCACTTTTCCATGTTCTCATCACTCCATGTCTGCCACAGCCTCCTCCAGTCTTCCTCAACTCCCACTCCTCAACACTTCATCCACCCTCTTCACCTTTCACTCCCTCAGTCACGTCATCCCCCCCCCCACCCACCCTGTCTCACCCCTGCGAACCCACTCTCCCCCCCTGTCTCACCCCTGCGGACCCACTCTCCAGAGTGGATGTTGATGGTGGTTCCCACCAGATTGCTGTTTCTCTGTCTCTTCTCCCACAGAAAGTCCAGAGCTCTCCGGGCATGGGCCTGCGAGGAAGGGGCGCATTATTGATTTTAGAAAAAGTTAAAAATCAATCTGCGGTAGCTGTCAACTGTTGGAGAGATTACAGTGATAGACTGTGTGCTTGATCAGCAGTCTACTGCTGCCAGAAAGTGAACCAGTCCAAGGCTCCAATATCGTTGCACAGGGTAAAATATAAAATATCAAACTCTGAAACATTTCATTAGACCACTGCAGCTGCAGCTACTAGGGCTGTCAATCGATTCAAATATTTAATCACAATTAATCGCATGATTGTCCATAGTTAATCGCGATTAATCACACGTTTTATCAAAAACGTATCTTAAAAGGGAGATTTGTCAAGTATTTAATCCTCTTATCAACATGGGAGTGGACAAATATGCTGCTTTATGCAAATGTATGTATATATTTATTATTGGAGATCAATTAACAACACAAAACAATGACAAATATTGTCCAGAAACCCTCACAGGTACTGCATTTAGCATGACAAAATATGCTCAAATCATAACATGGCAAACTGCAGCCCAACAGGCAACAACAGCTGTCAGTGTGTCAGTGTGCTGACTTGACTATGACTTGCCTCAAACTGCATGTGATTATCATAAAGTGGGCATGTCTGTAAAGGGGAGACTTGTGGGTACCCATAGAACCCATTTTCATTCACATATCGTGAGATCAGAGGTCAAGGGACCCCTTTGAAAATGGCCATGGTAGTTTTTCCTCGCCAAAATGTTGCTTTGAGTGTTATTTAGCCTCCTTCACGACAAGCTAGTATGACATAGTGTGTACCAATGGATCCTTAGGTTTTGTAGTTTTGCATGATGCCAGTATCTTCACTCTACCTTTAAAACTGAGCCCACTACAACCTAAAAATTGCAAGTTGCGTTAATGCGTTAAAGAAATTAGTGCCGGTAGCACGTTAACTTTGCCAGCCCTAGTTGATACACAAACATTTTATAAAGTGCAGAACATTCAAGATTTTGTTGCAAGAGGCAGGTTTATCAACAAGCAACAAAAGAGAATCAGATCTCACTGAACACTAGATACATGACTGACACAGTATTTCACATTGTGCGTCATCAAAAGAGAAGGTGGTTTCATGAAACCAAGTGTCTGCAACCTGACCTTTAAAAAAGACAAAGTGTAACCTGGATTACAGATAAACAAAGAAAGATGATCCACTTGTACAGGTGTGGCTGTTCAGTGCTGACACACCTGTTCAAATAGTTGATGACTTTCTTAATATTTAATAGCTCTTTTAAATGTAAATATGTCAAAGCATCAGCACGAGAGACATCGCAGTAGTCCCACTAGTTTAGTTTCGTGTGTTAGAACAGTTTTGCTGATAAATATTAATCTGTTTTTTTTAGATATGCTGGATGATTAATGTGACGCCCTCTCTGTGTTGGATCCTCTGCCGTGTCTGTGCTTTCTATCTGCAGGGCTGCAGACCTGATGAGTGTAATCAGCGGCATGGGACACACCTGGGTCCGGTGTGCTCCATGCTTTAAGCGTGAACATGCAGCAGTCTGTGTTGGCACATCTCCTCTCACGTCATAACTCTGTGTCGTGCCTTTCGGTTTCTTTTCCTTGTTTTTACAGCACAACATCCAGGCAGCACATTTTCACACATCCACTCCCTTCACTACTGACTCTATAGATTCCTCCTATACATCTGTTTGCTTTATTTTTACTTATTTTTGGTGAATAAATCACTTTAGAGCCGAGCTGAGACACTAAAATGTATTGCTTTATCATTTATACTACTTTACTGAACAACAGTATAAATCTGTTCACACTGCTGACTAATAACACTGATTCTAAATATTTAAGATGGAAATGAACATGTTTGACATCTGCTTTAACATCTGCACAGGAGGATCTTATTAATGTGATACCTCAAACACAGGATCCCCAGTGAAGCGACTTAAGGCAGCAAACTCCAGGATGATGGTTCCCGCACACGCGGTGCAGGTGTCTGTTTCTGTTCCCGTTCTCGTCTCAGGACCCCTGACGCCATACTTCAGGTTCACCTGTCAAGCAGAAGAAGAAAAAAAGAACATCACAAAATCTGTTTTTGGAGTCACATATGGTTTGAAAGAGACTGGGCATGAAAACTAGTCAGACACGAAAATATCGGCGTTCAAAAGCTGCGAGCAGAGCGGTGGAGCAGAAAATGGAAATATGTAGTCATGATCCGAGAGGTTACCAATGTCACTTTGACAGATTGCAACCCTGGAAGTGTGAATAAGCTCAAATATGTATTTTTGGGAGCACATATCCGATCAAATATGTTTGATATAGAGATTGTTAAAACAGGATTTTATTGAAGAGGAAGGTTTTTTACTTTTTTCCCTCCAACATACAGTCCAGATTTCGACTGACTCCAGTCAATGCATCACAAATTAATCTGGTGCATTCACTGACTCTTCTCACTAAATAATGGCTGCAATTTCAGGAAGAGGAGTAGATATTGTTTTCCAATCACAGTCCAAACATAGTCTTCATGAAACGATACCCTAAACGCAACTACATTTATTTTCAATATAGCAGGAAGAACATTTTTTAATCACATATTAAAAAACAAAATCTTGAAAATTGGATGATATGGGATTACCAATGACAAAACAAAACAAGTATGTATACAATTCTTGTTTAATACCCCTATCTTAAAGGACCAATATGTAATAAAATGACTGTAATAAATCATAAAATGACCATGATATGTCATCAGAGATTAAAGAAACATGCTAAATTGAAATACTGGCTTCTCTGACAGCAATGCTACAGCCAGCATGTTCTCCTTTGATATCTCCTTTCCGGTCCGTAAAGTCTGTTTTTGTTTTGGATCTGTGTGATCCGTCCACTGCCCATTTCAACATCCTGTTGTCACATATGAAATAAATTGGCACACAAACACAGCCTTCTGCAGCAATGGGAGCAAGCTAACGAACTGGATCAACAGAGATAACGTTAACGTTAGATTCTACCCGACCTGAAAAGCCTCCGCACATCTCTCTGTGGTCCGTGTGCAGCTGGTTATGAAGGCAGCGAGTATTTGAAACACACAGCCGGTGAAGTGATTCAGACTACTACTGCTGCTGGCCAGAGGCTAACGCGGTCATGTCTAGAAGGTAACCCTTATATTGCGAAAACATGAGCCAACTGCTACCAGTCACCCCGGAGGAGCGGACGGGCCACGGCTTCAATGTTATGAATTTGACAGCTGTTACCTATTTTAAACGCTAGCCGTCAGTGCTACATTTGGTTCCTTCAAACAGACTACAGTGCATGTAGTTAGTTTCTGGTATTTCGGAGCTGAATTTAAGTATCTCTGCCTGTGTGCAGGTGTCTCACCCTGGGATAAGGCAGGCCACTGCTGGTGTTGAAGGCTGGCAGCAGTCGGAGGCCCAGGTCTTTGGCCATGTGCAGGAGCTCATCCTGGTACCACTGCATGTGTTGACCTCCCTCCTTCAGCATCACAGCCATGGAGTGCCCTCCCAACAGACCTCTGAACACACACACACACACAGACAACAACCACGTGTTAAGAATGAAGTACAGCACAATCCAGTGATTTCTTGTCACTAATGTATTTTTGGACAGCTGTTCTGTTTGCTGTCTAACCATTTATACGTGTCGATAGTCTCATCCAATCTCACCCAAGGACTCGTATGTTGGTTTCGAAGACTGAAACCACAATGTCGTTGTCCAGCCTCACATCCGACAGCACTCTTCTCACTGCAGCCTCAAACTCTGTTGTCTTGTTCAAAAGCTGGTAATGAGAAATAATACATGACTATAAAAATCAGGCTTGATTATAGACCATTTCATAGTTTAAAAGTGGACTGAAAGACTCAGGATATTCTTCAGACAACTTGGACTAAGGACTTCATTTTTTATTTAGTAAAATTGACATTTCTCTCTAAATTCTGTAAAGGACCCACACAGCAAAGACAAATATATAATATATAATACATTAGTCCAATGTCATCAATACCTCCACCGTGTTCTGTCTTAATCATTTAAATACAGCCCCAAAATAATAACCCAAACATTAGTGTAAGAAAAATACCCAGAACCAATACCCACCACCAGGGTGTCCAGAGTGTCTATGAGGGTCAGAGAGAACCTATCAGAGAGAAAGACACAACATGTTCCACAATGTTTGTTGATAATTCAACATAATAATAGTTATTCAACATGTATAAGTACAATCTGCCTCCACCTTCCACCTCAGGCAAGTGATCAACAAGGTGTGGTAATTAGCGTGTGGAACCACGTCATCATCATTCCATTAATGCGTTAGATCTCAATGTACAAAAGGCGGTATGCGCTACTTACTTTCCCAGAGCGTCGTCTACATCACCTCGGCTGGGTTCGAGCCCACGTACTCTTCCTCTGCATGTTAGTGGCATCAGCTCATCTGCTGGGTATGCATGGTCCTGAGAAAAATACACAAACACACTTGAAACACCATGCTTTGACCCTTAATTATTTTTTTTTTCCTTAGGAGGCCAGCTCAGTCTGATTAGACCTCAGTCATCTTAAAATGTACATGATATTTTAATGTTATTTAACATGAAAGAAGTGGCAAAAATCCAATTGGGACTGATGGAAAAGGCATGCATCCAAATATCAATAGCACCCAAAAAACGCATAATTATGGTTCCATAATTAACCATTAGGGCTGTCCCGAATACAATTTTTTGGGCTTCGAAGTTTCGGTGAGCGGCATTCTTCTGTCTGTCTGTCTGTCTGTCTGTCTGTCTCCGTCTCCCCCGTTTCAGTGCCGCTGATGCACTACTGTACACACACGCACATCTACACACAACAAGCAGCGATATCCGCCTGAGAATAACTAATAATTATTAATGTTGAATATGAATAATGAATAAAGTTGTGGGATTATTCTTTATTTCATGGACAAATTTGGGATTTATACTTTATTACTACATACTTATAAAGAAACAAAACAAAAAACGAGGCATTCAAATACTGATTTGGAGGTCGATTACCATGGTCGAAGTTTCGAAGCATTCGGGTCAGCCCTATTAGCCATCGCAAAGAAAAAGATCACATCTTATTAAAAAGATTAAAAAGGAAAATGTCCTGGTCCCCTAATAAGCTGCTCCTGTCCTGAATCAAATCCAAATATCAATGCTGTAGCAAGAAGACTTAAACTAGAAAGTCTTATTTCTGTGAAGGAACCCAGTGGAAATAGATAACTTACCATATAATTCTGATATGCATGGTCAAACATCTCAACCACTTGGTTCCTGGTGAGGGGAAAACACAGACAAAAGTCAGCGTGGGTCCATTTTTTTTTCAGGTGACAAACTCTGCTTTTTTTTCTACAACTCACCTCAACCTGTGCTTCTCCTCTCGTAACATGGTCTGTCCGAGGCTGCAGAAAGCTCCGAGCAGCATCGATAAGAACAGAACATCTGGCATTGTGGTAGTGAACAAGATCGCAGCAATATATATAAAAACTACAGCTTGGCTCGTCAGTCCCAGAGCAAATACCTAGTCATTACCACTGCACTAACCAAACAGCTCAAACTAACAAAAACACCCAAGAAACCTACACCATCCTATTAATGTTATACCTCTGAGATCATGTTAAAGCACTTCTTGGCTTGGCCTAAGATGTACCACTTAATCATCAACAGGTAGAGAAAGCATCATGAAATCATGCCAGTTTGTTGCTGAATCTTGGCCACTGACACTTCATCTGTGTTTCTCAGCAAAAAACAAAAAACAGGTACAATATGCGCTATAACATGTGCATTTACAGCCTTAAACTGCAATTAAATACTTTGTAGGAATGTTGTTATTTCAAGTAATATTGAGGTAACTAATAAAGATGTACCAGGCATTAGTTGTAGTGCAAAGTTGCTCCGCCAAGTCCTGTGAGTCACAGCTGTTTATTTTTCCAAACTATCACCCGGATATATTGCACAGGTGTGACACGTTGACGTACAAAAGACTAAAGTCACATGTAACTAACTCTGCCCTGAAGCAAACCGGCTAAATCAAATTAATCGTGAAATCAAATGATGACAATTACAATTATAATATTTTCTAGATGTACCCAACAGCGATCAAGGACACTTATAGCCTTTTTGGTTGTCACAACACATTGTGATATGTAAGACTAATTGTAAACAGAAGCAAAACAATGATGAATTAACAATCCTTGTCTTATTTGTGTTTACAATCTACAAACCGTTTACCAACTCCACGCAATCTACAGCAAATTAAACCAGAAGTCATACCGACAGCCATGTGAATCTCCTGCTCATACCAGCTCCTGTTGTCACTCAGCTGTAAACACCTTTTAGATATAAGTTAATTATTTCCTCCTCTTGACAGCTCTCCTTCGTCAGCCAGTCAGACACAAGCAGCTGTTTATTTTTCCAAACTATCACCCGGATATATTGCACAGGTGTGACACGTTGACATCCAAAAACACTAAAGTTACATGTAACTAAATCTGTCCTGAAGCAAAATCAAATTAATCCTGCAATCTAATGATGAAAATGACAATTAATTATTATTCTAGATGTACTCAACAGCGATCAAGGACACTTGTAAGCCTTTTCTGTTGTCACGACACATTGTTATATCTGAGACTAACTGTAAAACAGAAGCAAAACAACGATTAATCACCAATCCTTGTCTTATTTGTGTTTATAATCTCTTACTTTACTCCACTCAATCTACAGCAAATGAAACCAGAAGTCATACCGACAGCCATGAGAAACTCCTGTTCATACCAGCTCCTGTTATCACTCTGCAGTGTCAACTGTAAACACCTTTTAGATATGACTAAGTTAATGATTTCCTCCTCTTGACAGCTCTCCTTCGTCAGACAAGCAGCCCAGCACTCTGTCAGGGTTTAGCTAAGTAGCCAGTTAGCTTGCTATGCTAACTAGCCGAGCTGTTGACAACAACAGACAATAATGGTATCAATAATACCAGAATAATCGACAAAACTCGCGTCCATTGTTGAGTAACGGACCCGACAGAGCTATCTTTTCTGTCTTTTTTGTTATAAAGTGGACAATTTGGCCGTAAACTGTTGTTTCGGCGAGCTAGCCTGTATTAAACAAACCGGATGCCATCGCGACGAAAACGTCAACAACATCCGCTTCCTGCTATCAGAGTGTCATTGCACCCCTGTGTTCAGCTTCTCAGGCAACATGTTCTCTCAGGCTAAAATAGAATAGAATAGAAAGCTTTATTGTCATCGTAATAAATACAACGAGATTCACAGTTAGTTGCCACTTCTGGTCAGTGCTTTAAAACAAATACTTGACAAGACTAAACGAGGCAGATAAAACATATAATAGGTAAAACACACACACACAGTTATAAAGCAAATAAAACAGGGAAAGTAGATGTAATAAATACATATAAACAGAAGTGTTACACTATAGTGTAACACTTCTGTTATACTTAGACTATAAACTGTGTTACCTTCATCACAGTGATCAAATGTTTTGCGGCTCCAGACAGATTTTTATTATTATTTTTTTTTGCCTAAAATGGCTCTTTTGATAGTAAAGGTTGCTGACCCCTGCACTAGAGGTAAAAAATATTAAATAGATGTAATGTAAACAGAGGTAATTGCACTTGTAAAATAGGTAGTGTAGATGTAATAAATAAAATGTAAACAGAGGTAGTTGCACTTGAGGTGTATATTGCATCAAAAGGATATATTGCACAGTCAAATGTATTTCACATTCAACAAATGTATTTCACATTTCAGGCTCAGAAACAAATGGCCTCTCCTTCGCTGAGATTTGCAAACATAACTCTATATATGGCTGAATTCCCCCTTATTAAGCACATATAACCTTTAACCTAAGGGTAACCAGGTGTTTTAATGGCTTTTGAATAGGTTACATAAGTCAGCAGGGTTACCTGCAAGTCCAAGTTAGGGGAATAAATAGTCCTAGACACTTGTGATGCCTTTCAGTGCTGCTCATTAAAGCTCGGAAAATATGGCCTCTCAAGTGCTTACATATGTAAGTCATAACGAAATTTAATCAAAACAACTGTGTATTGTTTTTCAAACAATAAAACACCTCCAAAACCATGGTATTTTTTACGTGGATTCCCATAATTCTTAAATGCAACGCTTTAACTTTTTTGAGATAGTTTACACGATTTTCCTAGTTTGTGTATATTACCTTGCAGGCCTACAATCCTAAAATATCCTAACAACAAATGAAGGCAGCGTTAACGGTTAACGGTAAATGACAGAATAACTAACGCTACATTAAAACCTCTAAATACGTTTAAAAAAACGATTATAAACACCGTGTCCGTGTTTAAAGGTGAGTTGTATATGTGTCCTAACTAATTATTGGTAAAATAAAAGTTTATTTCGCCGTATTTTCGTGTTTTTCCCAGTCATTGACTACATTTCCCATGAAGCCACATGACAGGTAGTTATATCAAGAAATCCCTGCCTGTCCTAGAGAAACAAGTCATAACCGGTAACCTAAAGTATACTTAGTGTCGTAACTCATAATTGGTGCCGGGTAAAAGTTTATCTCGCCGTATTTTCGTTTTTTTCCCAGTCATTGACTACATTTCCCATGAAGCTTTGCGGTATCACTTGACGCTCAGCTGGCTTTCCACATGACTGGTATATCCAGAAATCCCTGCCTCTCCTACAGAGTCATCACCTAAAGTATACTTTGCTAAAAACGCAATTGTTATCTACAAGTCACCGAGGGAACAGCACACACAGGTAGGCAGCTGGAGCTCATATTTGACATGAATTTAACAGTTTTCGACAATGTATTTTTATTTCCTTATCATAAACAAATCACTGTAATAACAAGATAATAATAATAATAAGATATGTGGCTTAACGGTTTATAGAGCGTGGATCTTGTAGTTGCATGATGCAGGATTTATCGTTTAACAACAAGACATTATGACGTTAAAGTGAAGTGCAGTTCTTGTCAGTTTTTCTTTATTTCTTTTGAAGCCTACCTTATTATTTCTTTCTTTTGAACGGCTACCCACCTAACTTGTCTGTCGTGTCTTTTTTTTCTCTCAGTCATGGCCCCTTCTGCTGATAAACAACTGACAGGTCTAGTTGCAGCAACGTTTACTCCATTGACCTCAGAAGGGTAAGTAGTCTTTATAAACCACGTCCCTTTTGTCGGCTTGTTTATTTAGTGATGTGTTAAGTGTGTGAGAAAGTGTGTAAAGTAAACAGTGAGGGGTAATGAGTGCAACTGTGGCACACTCCTGGAGATATGGAGCATGTTTGGTCTTCTTTTTGCAAAATTGTGCAGTCCCGTATAGAATAGGATAGAATAGAAAGCTTTATTGTCATCGTATTAAATACAACGAGATTCACAGTTGCCATTTCTGGTCAGTGCTTTAAAACAAATACTTGACGAGACTAAACGAGGCAGATAAAACATATAATAGGTAAAACACACACACACAGTTATAAAGCAATATAAAACAGATAAAGTAGATGTAATAAATAAATATAAACAGAAGTGTTACACTAAAGGTATAAAATAGATGTAATGTAAACAGAGGTAATTGCACTTGTAAAATAGGTAGGGTAGATGTAATTAATAAAATGTAACAAAGGTAGTTGCACTTGAGGTGTATATTGCATCAACGATATTGCACACTCAAATGTATTTCACATTCAGTGTATTAATATTGCACAGATTTATTGTTTGTTCAGTGTCCGTATGGCCCAGGAAAGGAAACTGTTTGCGAGTCTGGAGGTGCAGGCTTTCATTGACCTTTCACATTTTCCCAAAACAGTGAAATCAACCTATCAGTGATTGAACCTTATATTGATTACTTGACAGAGAAGCAAGGTGTTAATAACATATTTGGTAAGTTTAAGTGGATCCTTTCTTTTTAATATTTGTCATTTTCTGTGTTTAACCCTAATATTGCATGTTTGTAGACATGTTTGTCCTCTGTTAACCATGCTCCCCTTTCTGGTCAAAAAGGTGCAGTGTTGGGTCAGATTACACTGGAATGTAGTCAATTAGGGTTGATGACACACTGGAATACCAAACCTTAGTCAGTTAACTGTTAGTTTTGGATTCCATATAGTGTAGGGATACACCCATACTAGATCGGATATCAGGCTGATACTGACTCAAATAGCTGGATCGGGTATTTGTTGTTGGTGCATGATTTATTATTTTAATAATAAAAAACATATATATATATATATTTATTTATTTATTTATTTATTTGTTACATTTTCTTTTACAACGTTAGGAAAACAATCATTAAGTCAAGCCTGATCCCAGTCACTTCCACACAGTGAGGCATACAGCTTATGACACTGATATCAGATCGGTACTCGGTATCGGCCGACACCCGAAGCCCAGGTATCGCCGTCGGTATCGGGGTTGAAAAAGTCGTATCGGTGCATAATATACTCTTACAGAAAATCTACATTTAAATTGAAATGATCTGTCAAGTAATTTCACAAAACTTTCAAAAATTAAGAAAAGAACTCGTCTGCAGGTGTCATTATTTCAGAAGACTGTGATATTTTACATTTTTACTGCACTTTTTTCATCGTTAAAAGGCAATTCTACCACCTGTTGCTGTAATAGAACTAACAATTATTTCAATAATACTTTTAACTACCTTTTTTAGCTACACAGTTCATATTAAATGTAATGTGTTAACGCCCAATTCTGTAGAAATGTCAGTTAAAGATGTTGCTCCACAGCGTGTGATTTACGTAACCATTTCGACATCAGCTTCATTGTCATTTCTTCCAAAGAACATTTTACACAACAGTTTCAGTGCAATTTTTCCTTCATTAAAAGACAAGTCTACCTTTAATTCTTTATTTTAATAAAATATATTATATTAAAAACAATGATCCCAACTACATTATAGCATAATCCCAAGTTAATGGGACCTTGTGGCGTTATGTTTACATGTTACACACCAAAATGCAATGCATCCTTGAGGCCTGACTAAGTCGAATGCATTACCTTTCTTTTAATAAAATGTTTAGATTTTGCATCGTATTATACTGTATCAGTTATATATTATTATTATACCTTTAACACTTTTGGTTTTGTGTTGCTCTTCAGTTGACACCATTTTATCTGACCTTTCTTGCAAAATATGAATATATTGTTTTGTCTCAAGCTTTGGTTGTGATCAATCTGTCCCACTTTAACCACTGTTCCTGGATCAGACACACAGAGAGAGGTTAGATAAGATGAAGAGACAACGTTTTCTCTACATTGATCAAAGCTAGTCAGCGTTTCCTGTGTGTCAAACATGACTGATTACTGTGTCATTTCACATATTTCTTCACACCCAATGAATCATCGCAGTTCACGCTAAGCTTATCTCCCTGTGTTAACTCTGCATTTCCATACTAGTGTCTCTGTGTGACCTCATACCCAGCAGAGGATGTTTGTTCTGATCTTCGTGTCTCATCATGTTTTCAAAGGGGACATACCATGAAAATCACTTTTTCAGTGCTTGTTCAGCCAACTAGAGCAGACTGGGCTTTTTTGGGGAGGGGGGTTTTAAGAGACAGGCGCTAAAACTGAGCGTTTCAGACAGAGGGTGATTACAGGTATATTCAGACTGACTGTAAGAGAGAAATAAAGCAGGTAAACATGTTCTTGTACACACCCAAAATACAAGTATGAACCTGAAAATGAGCATGATATATCTCCTTTAATGTTCCTTCTCATCTCACTGTCATTGTCTGTATTAGCGAGAAGTGGATTTTGTATGACACCGTACTGTACTGTATGCATTGTTTTATGAGTCACTAGAGCTAGATTCAGGTCAGCTTGTTGTCTTTACTTTACTGGCTTTTGTGATGTGGGAGACGATATGTAAATAAGACAAGTCTTTACTTGCATACAGTGAATGGCACCACCGGAGAGAGCATGTCTCTCACTGTTGAAGAGAGGAAGACGCTGGCAGAGGACTGGTGTGTGAAAGCCAAGGGAAAGTAAGTCATCACACAGCGGCTTCGTCTGCAGATTTGTCCGAATGTACAGTCTAATGCAGCAGGAAAAGAAAGTCAACAGCTTGTAAAATGTATTTTGTGTGTGTGCATGTCTCTACAGAAAGGTTCAGGTGATTGTGCATGTCGGCTGCATGAGTCTCAAAGATTCCAAAGAACTGGTGAGTTGCTGCCTTTTAAGTTGCCAATAGTGATGTGAGCAAACAGAACACATGACACACCCAGCAGGTGTGTTTCATAAGGAGAGATTACCAGTTTTAAACCAGGCTTAATGCAGCAAACCTGGCTTATTTTCAGGAAATGTTTCATAAAGCAAGTTTATATCCTAAGTTACCATGGAAACGTATCCCTCCAGACTAGCCCGGTCCCAGTCAGGTTGGTAAAAAGGATATAAGCAAGTTTAGTTTAAAGTCAAAGTTGGGTTAATAATAGTTTTTGTCATCATATTAATCACAATTTTATTAGAAAAACATGTTAGTTTCCACTTTAAATGTCACATTGACAATTCTAACTTTTAGGTTCATTCCTGGAGGCACTGATGATGAAGTGTTTTAATATATTTTTATGGTGGATGCAATTTCACTCCGCCTGCCTCGTCTACTTAGTTCAGTCTGTGATGACCCACATTTTTCAAGACTTTCGACATCTAATTTCATTGAGTTTTTGCAAGTGGACACAGTGAGAGTGATAGAATAGTAACGACCAGACAGCAAGTTATCTCTTTATCTCTAAAATTTATCTCTAAAATGTCTTTTTTCCCTGTATGGGATGGATGATGGCACACTTTGGGGTCTGGAAGAAGCATTTGCTTTTTGATTCAAAGAGTCTGTCACTCAGATGTGTAGGAAGTATTTGGATGATAGTATGTGATTGTATGCTACATCTACATTAAAGGAATAGTTTGACATTTTGGGAAATGCGCCATTTTACAGGGGTTTATGTGTCAGACTATTTCTTGTCCCTGAGCAGTTGCCGGGGCAACCAGTGGAGACTCTAGGAAGTTACTGGTTTCCCAGCCATAGACTGCATATAAAGATGGACGACATGTCTCCACATCCTCCCATTGTACGAAAGTGAAGCCAAAATATCCCGGATACGGAGGCTGTCATCTTGAGATTTTGATGTCATTTGGAGTCAGGGTCTCCGCAGTAGTGATCAAGGGGATGCTGAAGCCACAGTATCGAGGTCCCACCCGCACACCCACCCGAGCCAATCACGAGCCGAGCACGGCCGCAGCTTGATAGCGTGAGCTGCTACGTTAGCACCTCGGTAACTGTTTGGCTAGAAAAACACAACAACTAACCATAATATCTCTATAACTACATTTGTGATCAAACTGAGACGTTCTATTACACAGACTGCTGACGGTTATGGAAAGTTAAAGTTACATCTCCTCTCTCGCACAATTCCCGAGGCTCTGGCTGCAACTACCTCGCTCAAAGCAGCTGTCAATCACATCTGACAATTATGACGTCTAACCCCCCCCCTTCAACTTATTAAAACCAAAGTTATCAGAGAATATACATCAGCGTGTTGAGAACTACCTAAAATGACAGAAACCATCTCTGGGAAACATATATTTGATGTGTACTTTGACTTTTTTAGTTTGGTCCATGTCCCATCCGTTAACATGGAGGGGGCGGGATTTATGACCTGTACTGCAGCCAGCCACCAGGGGGCGATCCACATGTTTTGACTTCACTCATATCGTCCATGTTTATATACAATTTGTTTCCACTTTTTATGCTAAGCTAACAGACTGCAGGCTATAGCTTCATATTTAATGGACAGGTAGGAGAGTGGTATCAATCTTCTCATCTAATTCTGCTAGAAAGCGAATAATTGTATGCTGAACTATTCCTATTCCTAGTGGTTGAGTACATGATCAGAGCTAATTAAAGTGTTTTTGGATGGATATTTTTTTTCAACAATGGGAACTAAACCATAGATGAAAACACTACAGTGATAGTATAGTTTATAAACTACAATGCTTAACATGTGTCCACTACAGCAGTAGCTACAGATTGCCTTAGTTTTCACTGCTCTTTCTCACAATGTTCATGTTTCCCTCCAGGCTTGCCATGCAGAGCAGATCGGGGCCGATGCGATAGCAGTCATGGCCCCCTTCTTCCTCAAGCCTAAAGATGCAGGTATGCGGTGGTTTTAGTGGGAAAAGCATTTATTTCCACACATTCAAATGCAAGTTCACGAACACTGAAAATGTGTGCTGCTCAACACCCACTTTCACGTTTCATTCACTTGTCACTGACGTACTTGTTTCACACATTCACACTTGTTGTCCACATTTCTTTCCCTCTCATCCTTCTTCAGATGTGTTGAGGTCGTACCTCCAGGAAGTGGCTTCAGCTGCCCCGACTCGGCCCTTCTATTATTATCATATTCCAGCTATCACCGGTATTAATGGTTAGTATCCTTGATTATTGATTTTGCGGTTGCATACCATTTAGAAATAGAGAGACTCTGCATCCTTAATGGTGGTAAAGGCATGTTGAATGTCAGACCATTTTAATTGATGTCTTTTTCTTTTCTTTTCTTCAGTGCTGGTGAGAGATTTGTTGGAGGGTATTGATAAGCTCATTCCCACGTTCAGAGGTGTGAAGTTCAGTGCGACTGACCTGATGGACTTTGGCCAGTGTGTCAGCTACATTCGGTCTAACTGGTCACTCCTCTACGGCGTGGACGAGGTCAGCTCCGCCTTCTTTGCTCTGTAGCTGTTTATATTGCAAGTAGGGCTTGTCAAAGTTAACGCGATAAGAACACATTAACGCAAATTCGTTTTAACGCCACTAATTTCTTTAACGTAATTGATCTTTCAGAGGTTTTAGCAGGCTAGCTTGTCATGAAGGAGGCTAAATAACGCTCCAAACTGACGCTAAATTTTGACAAGGAAAAACTGTCATGGCCATTTTCAAAGGGGTCCCTTGACCTCTGACCTCAAGATATGTGAATGAAAATGGGTTCTCTGGGTACCCACGAGTCTCCCCTTTACAGACATGCCCACTTTATGATAGTCACATGCAGTTTGGGTCAAGTCATAGTCAAATCAGCACACTGACACACTGACAGCTGTTGTTGCCTGTTGGGCTGCAGTTTGCCATGTTATGATTTGAGCATATGTTTTTATGCTAAATGCAGTACCTGTGAGGGTTAATGGACAATATTTGTCATTGTTTTCTACTATGACATGGTTGGTACCAATGGATTCATTAGGTTTTTTCTAGTTTCATATGATGCCAGGATCTTCACTCTGGCTTTAAAACCTAGCCCGTTATAACCCAAAAATCGCAAGTTGTGTTAATGCGTTAAATAAATTAGTGGTGTTAAAACGAATTTGCATTAACGTGTTATTAACTTAGATAGCCCTAATTGCAAGATGACATTTTGCGACTCTGACCCCCACCACAGAGCCTAAAACACATGTTCTTTCATTTTGCCACAGCAACTGCTTGCAGGTCTGGCTATGGGAGCCGACGGAGCAGTTGGCAGGTCAGTGTGTGTGATCCTGCATAATGCGTTTGTCTCCTTTCACTCTCTCCGCTTAACAGTTATTTACATGTAAATTGGATTATATTTCTCTGCCCGCAGCACGTACAACTACATAGGATGTCATATGAACCAGCTCATAGCAGCATTTGAGAAAGGCAACCATGCCCAAGCCAGGATGATACAGGTACCGTCCACCTCCCTGCTGTTGCTCCAAACTTCTCTGATATTTTACATCCGTTTTGGTTACTGACATCTTTGTCTAATTTTAGTTCAAGATGCAAGAGGTTCTTCGTTTTGCCATGAAGCTTGGTGAGCAATGTGTCATGATGTTTTTCAATCATATTATATATGAGATAAAT
Source organism: Sebastiscus tertius (assembly GCA_916701665.1). NCBI lineage: Eukaryota > Metazoa > Chordata > Actinopteri > Perciformes > Sebastidae > Sebastiscus > Sebastiscus tertius. The sequence goes on along the minus strand of CAKAOH010029543.1, from coordinate 3,023 downwards.
GAATGTACTATAAAAGTCTTTCTAACTGCCTTATTGTCATTGACAGGTTTTGATGTGGGAGTGAACAAGCAGCTGATGACCGTGCTGTCCGGCTTGAGTCTCGGTCCCCCTCGACTCCCTGTGATGCCGTGTCCTCGTGATATCGCTGTGTCCATCGCACAGAAATATCACCACCTTTTTCCTGAATGCTGATTCTGTATGTTCACACTTGATTGTTGAAATACCTCAACACAACACATTTATACTTTGAATCAAACCTTACTGTAAAAATATCATCTTTTTCACGAGTCAATCCTTCCCTTCGATGGGGAAAAAGACATTGTTACATTTTCAGTTGGGTAGTTTTTAAAATCGTGCGCACTCTTGCTAGTTTCTTTAATCTCAGTGTTTTATAAAGTGTAAAAACTCCAATTGCTCAGGGGGATGGGGTACTGTACCATTTGTTTTTTCTACATTTAGGGAACCAGAGACTGCCTGTTACAAATCAGCAGTTTTACCTTCTTATCTTGTACTGTGTGAGCTGAATCTCTTTTTGAGGAGTTTGAGCACGCTACGCCTTGTTTTGTAAGTCACGTTGCATTCATAGAGATTAAAAATGATCACAGTGAACTATTTCAAAAATGTCAAAGCTTTGCTACTGCATTGTTTTTGTTGTACAGGTTTGTAGAATGTTTTGCCTCCATCCATAACATTTCACCAGTGAAATGAAAGTTTAACATTTTATGATTGTTTTCCTACTTTGAAAAATCACAGTTATGGAAAAACCCCAACCTTAAGCTGACTCCATCAGAGGAACGACAACAGAGACGTAAAGGGCATTGATATGAACGCTGCTTCATGAAAAAAAATGAACACTCCAGTAAAGGGAATCTAAGTTGTTAAAAGGGAGCATAAAACTCGAAAATGAGATTCAGCCTTTGAATTAGAATTTTTTAATTAGAAGTTTTTATTAAATGTTCTTTCTAAATTACTTATTAAAGGGAAATATATTGTGTAATGAAGTATTTTTGCTTTGTATCGTTATAACAAATGATCAATTATTTCTTACTAATAAATGTGTTGATACATACATACTGTTTCATGTCTCTTTTTTATGTTCTGTTCCTGAAAAGTTTCAAAATCCCAAAGTCAGATTATCTCACAGACAGTGGTCTGTATGTATGAGACAGATCAGCTATGTCCATACCAGCAGGGAGTGTGTCTGGTGGTTGTGGTGTCTAATCAAGTTTCAAGTTTCTTTACTTATCAAATACAGCAAAGCAGTTGTTGGCAATTAAAATCTTGGGTCTCGGGTTCCCTTCAACAATTCTCGTTAGATATGTTTATATAAAAAAGGTAATTCACTAAAAGGAAAGACACTATTTCAAATGGATAAACTGAATGTAAACAGGATGTATATGCATAATGAGAAGTAATAAATCTACATGTACACAGAGGTGTAAAGAGGAATGTAGTATGTACATAATAACAAGTAATAAATACATCTCATTGTGTACATACTACATTCCTAATCAGCTGGAAATTCTGCATTTTCTCTCTTTTTTGAATCAATTTCTGGCTCTGTTTTCACTAACATTTCCTAACAATATGATTTTTTTCTATTCTTTTTGGCCTGGAATTACTACAACCATACATATAAAATTGTTTTATATCTATTTATACAACTTACTGTACTTGTTTGATAATTTGTATTAGCTGATAATTAAATCGTATATCTGTTGTGGATTTGATTTTGCTGGTTACATTTTGTTGAGTCTTGAGTTTGGGGAACTTTGTCACTGCTATCCTAGTGAGTAGTTTGCCTGTGTTATTGGAGGCAGTTAAAATTAGCACTATTAGTCACTATCACAGGGAGCACTGATCAGACATGTAAAACAATCCATTCACGGCCATAAAGTTAGCTTCTACCCTGAGGCCGTCTTACGGGCGTGAGGCCGTCTTTATGGGCGTGAGGCCGTCTTTATGGGCCGTGAATGGATTGTACAATAGCACATCTGCAAGTTAAACACTTTACACTTTGGTGTTACTAGTAGCACCAAGTTGATCATCTGACTGTCAGTTGACTTTCTGTTGTGACTGAAGCTGACTCCACAGCAGGGACTGGTAGTGCCATGTTAACAGATGGAGCCTCGGGAGCAAACAGAGAGGAGAGAGGATGACACTTTGATGATCTCCATGACACTGGGCTGTTGAAGCACTAATAATAATAATAATGATGATAATAATAATAATAATAATAATAATAATAATAATAATTATAATAATAATAATAATAATAATAATAAAACATTCAGGGTAGACACTACAGGTAAAAACATTTTTTTTCATGCACTGATCAATTTTTAGATTTTGGGCTACACGTCTCCTTTCAGACTATAGTGGAAAGAAAACATCCAAAATACATATTTTACTACTTACTACTAGATTTCTCCTAAATTTGCCAAAAGTTAGCATTAGATAATGCCTCAATTAAACATAATATATCAGAAAACTTGTAATACAAAAAATAATTGTCTTAATGTAAGTAATCAACTGGGGAAGTTTCATGGTGATATTAGTTCAAATGTTTTACCCTATTCATGTAGTATCTTCAAAATGTATGGAATTTTACACTCCATATTTTAAAAAACTGTTGTTTTTCTCATACGCTCATGAGCCAGAAATCTCCACTTCAGCATCACCAAACTTTCCACTTTCATTCCTATCTATGTTCTGAAGGTTTTTACGACGAGAATTTTTTTATTTTTTTTTTTTTTTTTTTATGGCTATTGACAGTATTTTCTGATTTACGAAGCGGTACCAAGAGATTCTTCAAAATTCTCTCTGTAAAAAGCTTCGGCTCTAATATGTCAACAAAATAAAACAAGAATTTTGAACCTGGTTTCATCCAATGTTCAGATATACGGTATGTTCTGGAAATGTATGCATTTTTATTATTAATTAGCATCTATTTAATAAGATAATGCCTCATTTGCATGTTTAAACATGAATTTTCAGAAAACTTTACAGAGCAAATGTGATTA
>CAKAOH010029541.1:0-29625 GCA_916701665.1 Sebastiscus tertius | reverse complement strand
TCCCCTTTACAGACATGCCCACTTTATGATCATCACATGCAGTTTGGGGCAAGTCATAGTCAAGTCAGCACACTGACACACTGACAGCTGTTGTTGCCTGTTGGGCTGCAGTTTGCCATGTTATGATTCAAGCATATTGTTTTATGCTAAATGCAGTACCTGTGAGGGTTTCTGGACAATATCTGTCATTGTTTTGTGTTGTTAAATGATTTCCAATAATAAATATATACATACATTTACATAAAGCAGCATATTTTTCCACTCCCATGTTGATAAGAGGATTAAATACTTGACAAATCTCCCTTTAAGGTACATTTTGAACAAATGTGTGATTAATCTGCAGATAAAGGTCGGACCCTGCTGAGATGGGTGGACTATATTGTGTCGGGGGTTTTGATGTTAACAGATCCAGGACAAGGGACGGCTAAGACTGGTACCGCTGTGATGTGATCTCCACTGATGCTAATCGAGCATAATCACCCAACTTGGTTAAACTTTCCTGCACTTCACTTCACTGCAGAGCACGCAGGACAAACACTGACTGCTCTCCCGTCAGCCTCCGGGACGCAACAAACACCCGTTTTCAGACACGTTATAACACAACATGAGGTTTATTAAAGGCAATGATGTCTGCTGATGAGTTACATGCAACCCTGAGACTCTTAGTGGGTCAGTGTGGTAGATTTATGTTGGAATAAAAGAGGAGAAACAGAGAAAACAAGTCATTTTTCTCACGTTGCCGTCATCGCTAAAGCATCTTCTCCTCCTCCTTCTTCTTCTCTCAGATCTGTCTGCTCTACTCGCTCTAATGATGCCCTCACATAGAAACACTCTCCGTCTTCCTGTTTGGACCCATTTTTCTTCCTTGCCCTCTTTTCTGTTCACTTCTCTTCCTCACATGATCTCTCCATCATCACTGCAACGTCATCGTCGTACAGTTTGGCTCTCACCTCTCAGATCAGGGAGGTTTCTCAAGAGCAAACTGAAAAGTTTGTTGTGTTGTAGTTTAATCTATTTGATTAAAACATTTCAATGTGATATTAATTTTATATGGGTTATTATATGATGGTGTATTAGGGCCATTATGGAGCCAGGGGAGGGGGGTAATATTCAGAGAAAAATTATAAAAAGTCGTCAATTTATGAGGAAAAAACTTGGATATTCTCTGAGATTAAAGCGCCAAATTTACGCGAAAAAAATTCAGAAATTTAAGAGATTGTAAATTTATAATTTTACAAGAAAAAAAACTATTAAAGCTACTAAAGAAAAATATTGCAAAACTGTGGTGACGCCAGCCACTGTCTGAATTTTGCTGCTCCTAACGCCGCGTTAAAGTCGATTCACACCAAACACGGATTTTCGTCCAAAAAATTAGCACGCAAATTTATAAAAAAACATTTTATGAGTTCTTCTGAATGCTTCCACACCCGGCGATGCATTTGTGCAGGGGAGAAAAATATTCAGACGGACCTTCAGAAATATGTTTGATCAATGAAATCCACTGACTATAAATCAAACTTTATTATTTTATTGTTTTTTTTATTGTATTTAATAATTAATAATCTCACAAATTTCTGAGTTTTCTTCTTGTAAATTTGCCACTTTAATCTCAGATAATATCCATGTTTTTTTTCATAATTTATGACTTTATAATCTCACAAATTTGTGTTTTTTTTTTCAAAAATGTGCTACTCTAATCTCAGAGAATATCTGAGTAATACTAATATAACTAATATCTTTTTCCCGTAAAATACAACTTTATAATCTTGCAAATTTGTGAGTTTTTTGTCATAATCTTTTGTTTTTAATCTCAGAGAATAACCATGTTTTTTCTTGTAAATTTAAGACTTTAATCTCGGATATTCAGAGTTTTTGCTCTGTATGTTACACCCCTCCCCTGGCTCCATAATTATTATCTTTTTTTACCTACAATAGCCCTAATACACTGTCGCACAATACTCCACAATGACACATTTTTTTGCAAATTCCTTAAAAATGTACAACTTTATCACGAGGCTGCAGCATAACAATACAATGTGAAACAACTTAAGGGGTTGTGAATACTCGTTCCAGGCCGTGAACTAACAGCTGATGCTTCTCTCTTTCTAACTAGCTTGTTTTAGTATCCTGAACCAAACGCCTTACGTATGCAGGATGTCAACTCTGATCTCTGCTGTCAACGTCCTCAACGTCCTTCCTCTGACTTCTGTGCAGCCGTTATGTTTCCTCTAAATCATATTTATGAAAGCAAATTACCGGTTAATAAATGTATTTTGTGGGAGACGGGGTTGACATTTTGATTATCAAAAGACAGAGAGAAGAGCACAAAGACAATAACGCGATAAATCTGCCAGCTTTTAAAGTCTGTGAATCCACTGAGGCTGAAAGTCGAAGCCAGAAGTGACCGAGACTTAAATTAAAGTATAAATCAGAGACTCAGCGTCTGTTTTTATGTGTTTTTCCTGCTTGTTTTACTTCCTCTTCCTTTAACTGTCTGACACAGATATCTCTATCGGAGCTGCTCCGTCTCTCATCTTTCCACCTCTTGCATCACATCGTCGCCTCCCTCTCCGCTTCCTTCCTCGTCTCTTTTCATCTCCACCGGCTCATCCTGTCCATTTCAATCTCCCTGCAGCTTCTCCTCGATGCCCCGTCTGCACGCCGCCGGTGTTTCCATTAAAACGAACAGTTGTGTGTTATTTTCAGCACCGCAGAAATGATTGTTTCCTCTGTGTGTGTGTGTGTGTGTGTGTGTGTGTGTGTGTGTGTGTGTGTGTTATCTTCTGAAGTTGGGAGGAAACAGCATCTCCACGGCGTCTTGCTTCCTTTCATCAACAGCTGAATCGAGGCGTCTGGGTTTAAAAGTCAAAGTGGACCAGAACACACATTGCCCTCTGCTCCTCCATCAACTCCCTCATTTTACCAGAACTCAATCAAACCTTCGATTCGGAGGAAAGCAAGACGAAGACGTAGAAGTAGAAAAAATATATTGATGTATGAATTAATTGCACGAAAAAAAAAGCACCCAGAGTGTGTAAAAACCTGAAGTTAGCAAGTTAACGTTACGTCAGCTCAGGTTAACTTGCAGCTATTTTATTAGAATAAAATGACATGATGTGACTAAACGTAACATGAATAACACTTAACCTCGTACGTGGACTTGATTTCTGCCTGACGTCAGATAGATTTTCATCAGCAATGATGGATGTTTAACAATAAAGACTTCTACGATCACACACTGAAAATTAGTTTGAGAGACTGTGCCCCCTGCATTCTGGTGACTTTTAAAGAATGAAAACAGTGAAATACATCATTTTCATCTTAAATACTTTGAATTTTACTTTCAATTCTCAGGAAATAAAACAGAATAATTCGCCCCTCTGGCGTGAACTAATATTCATCAGTTTTCATTCATTCATTTTTTGTGTATTTTGAGTATTTCTCTTCGTAGCCTGTACAGTGCCAGACACAAACAGGTTGTGATAATGAAAAGGAAAAAAAGAAATGTCATAAATCGAGAGAAATTCGGGAGACATGTGACCTCGGGAGGAAACCGGGAGAGGGCGATGAAAAATTGGAGTCTTCCGGGAAAATCCGGAGGGTTGACAAGTATGTCCATAAAGACAGTGATTTGTGGAGACCAAAAATGTTGTTCCCAAACAGCAACCAGGGACCCGACATCATGGAGGAACTTGTAAATACATTACATTGCTAATTTTGCATGTAATAATGGTACATTTGGGGACTCACTAATTTAAAAGCGTAGACGGTTTAATGGGCCAAAACCTGCAGAGACACTTCTTTAAGCTCCCAGTGCTTTTAGTTTGACTCTAAATTCAAGACACGGGAGTCGAGCCTGAAGATGAAATCCCCCGTGTTGCTCCAGTCCATCAATATGCCGAGACAAGATGAGATTTTAGCAGCGCACACACACATACAGACACACATACAGACACACACACACACAGACACACACACAGACACACACACACACACACACACACACACACAGACACACACAGACACACACACACACACACACACACACACACACACACACACACACTGCAGCAGCAAGTAGCTTGTGAAATCAAATGTGTTCCCTCGCTCCACCTTACAATCAATAACTCCAAAGTGTCAGGTAGCTGGCGCCCACTCCACAACACTTCATGACAATCGATCCGTGGCCAAACCGGCGGTTATCCCTCCATCCCTCCGCTCCCCCGCCCTCCCCCCACCCCCACCCCCACAAATCGAAGCAATATTATTTTCATATTTGTCTCTCGGGGGAGGAGTTGTTTTAATCCTGAGAGCGTCTGCAGCCTCCTCATCTGTAAATACCATCAGTTATAAACTCCTGCAGGTCGACAGCCACACAGAGCTGTTGTTCTGTCCACCGCTGCAGCAGAGAGCGACTAACCACATCGGGGAGTCCTCCTAATGGCTGCATGAGTACATTTATGTTCATTTATCAGTCTGGAGCTGCAATCAGAGAACCTATACTTTGAATTTAAACAGCTGGATCCATCAGGTTTCTACAAAGGCTCTGTGACAAATGAGCAGCAGCTATTCCACTCTTCTGATCCAGCCGATTAGACTGTTGTCAGGATGTTAAATAGACATTATCAGTCGCTAAAAGCCCCATAGATGTGGGTCAATAGGGGCTTACTACACCAACTAGTCGGTTTTATCATCTACTCACATGGTAGATCACCAAAAGAAGGTATAAAAGAACACGACAGCGACCTTTAGAGATCGTAGTAATTATGACTCGGAATCGAAAGTGAGGCGCTGCAGTATAGACAGTGTGAAACTACATAAGTGGTGGAGGTCGGGGACGATGGATCTTGAGTGAAACCAACATGTAGTTGTCTTTGAGTTCGTAGTTATTTTAACCCAAAACACAATATTTCTCCCTAAACTTGACTGTTTTTTTTTTTTGCCTAAACCTAAAGAAGTCTTTTTGTTTGTGTTCAAAACGTGACGTTTCGGTTCAGTTTAACGTGTTAGAACGTGTTGCTTTTAAGTTTCACTTTAATTTTACAACGTAGTAGGCCCCTATTGACCCACATCTATGGTGCTTATAGCGACTGATAACGCCTATTTAATGGCCTGATAACGGTCAAATCAGGTGTCTGATCAGATGTTTAAGTGCATTACTGAGGATGAACTCTTGTCCTTGAACGTCTCTACACTCCTTTCTGTATCTGCAGAAACACACTGTGCAGTTCAGCTGCTGCAGCATCTGTCTCCAGGCTGAAGAGAAGCGCGTCACCTGCAGAGACGCCGCGAGGACGCCGGCTGCGTGATCTGCAGATCAGTGATTGAGAACTAGCCGGGTACGAACGCTCGGCGCGCCGGCCGTCTGCCAGAGTCTGGACTCTGAAACGATTCCTCAGCCGAGCGTCTCTGGAGGAAACTACTTTCCCCAGATGATCATGAACGTTTCATCTCGTCTGATGTAAAAACCTCCAGCATGTAAACACCAGGACACTTCCTGTTTACTTCAACGTAGTGCTTTAAATACACAATTATTTATAGAGCAGCACAGAACAACATGACTCGTTGTCTTTATGACTCAACAATCTCTTGTTTGTTGACTTTGACATGCTGCATACTAAGTTAGTACACAGCATTATCTCTAAAGTAACGGGAGGACTCAACATCGCAGCGTAGAAAGTAGAGGTTTGATTGTTCTAGTGGTGCACCGACTAGTTTGAATCATGACGTACGGCCAATCATCAATTGCCAATTTGGAAGCATTCAACGTTGATTTAATAAAAGAAGAAAAACAGTTTAATCCGACCAATCACCTTACTCAAAATGAGGATTTTTTAATTATTCTTTAGGGTGATAACGTCATAAAATATGATGACGTGATATGTTGCCTTCTTGATTCGGAAAACCGAGCCTCTGTGTTGTAAGGTGGAAATATCAGAGTTGAAACTGGAGATGTCCAGATTCTCCGACTGTAGTCTGTTACTATGGTGACGACAATGCCAAAAATATGGTCAGTGTTATTAGTGAAGAAGGATCAAGTCCATACAGGTCCGATAAGCTAGTATGACACGGTTGGTACCAATGGATTCTTTAAGTTTTTTGGTTTCATATGCCAGTATCTTCACTCTAGCTTTGAAACTGAGCCCTAACTGTGCCCTAATTAAAACACAACATATCACACATCAAGACAGGACGCATTCAAATACATTTACATAAAATCATAATAACATAATAGAAGCTACAAAGGAGCACCAGCTACTCAATGGAGAGGACTGAATCTAGGTTAAATTCCCTCCAGGCGTTCCTGAGATATTGCGGTCACAGTGACTTTTTGACACACGAAATCCAAATCAGTTCATCCTTGAGTCCAAGTGGACGTTTTTTGCCAAACTTGAAGAAATTAGCTCAAGGCGTTCACGAGAATGGGACCGACAACCCAAAAACATAACGTAAAAACCACTGAGTGAGCGGCGGTTCTGCAGGTGGAAATGCCTCGTTAATGAGAGGTGTGGTACAGATAACCACAAGTTACACTAAGGCTCGCCAAAACTGGATCGTAGCAGTATCATTATCAGAAAAACATCCCCTGTTCTGATGAATCTTGGTCAGAATTTGACGTAAACAACATGAATCCATCCTGCCTCATGTCAGCGGTCCAGGCTGCTGCTGCTGGTGTAATGAGGCAGGGGGATATTTTCTTGGCACACATTAGGCCCTTTAATACGAGCTCAGGGTGGTTTAGTGTTGCTGCTGACTGTGTGCATCTCTTTATGACCACCATCTTCTAATGGTTACCTCCAGCAGGATGTCACAGTGTGCTGCAGTGGATCTGATTATGACGATTTGCAAGTGACAAATCTGCAGCTACTGTGTGATGCTGTCATGTCAACATGACACGTCAACGTGTCCCTAACAAAGTGGCCCATTAGTGAACACACAAAAAGGGGAAAAGCAACCTTCAACTGAGAGCAGATTTAAGGTGGGAACTATTGAGAGTTGCTGACGCCACCAACAGGAACTCAGTGCACCCTGAGAACAAACTGAGCTAACAGGAGATTAAACAAAGTGCACGCAGCACTTAAACATTTGTTCCCATTATGTTTCCTCATCCATCCTTTCACTCTGGCTGCCAGTGTGAAAGGCATCGTGGATTTACATCACTCAGATATACGACCCTTCGCTCGCCGCGGCAGATATACGAGCTGAGCCGTCACGGCGTTATTAGCTGTCAGATTGATGCCGGCTGAGAGGAAAAGAGAGAGTGACAGAGAGAGAGAGAGAGAGAGAGAGAAAGAGAGAGAGAGAGAGAGAGAGAGAGAGAGAGAGAGAGAGAGAAAGAGGAAGTGACACGTACTTGAAACCTGGCGCCATGTTGGCACAACTCCCGGTCCGCAGCCAGATGCAGTATGGGTCACGAGAGGCCAGGCAGGCTCTGGAGAGAGAGGAGGAGAGAGGTTGTTGTTTATCTGGATCTCCATTATCTCGTATCTACTGTTCCAGGAGTCCACGTCATAAAAACACAACATGTTGAATTAACGTACGTTACACTCGCCGCTCTGCTGAAAACACTCTCTCTGTTTCTACCACTTGTTCGATCGGCGTTAATGTAATTTTAACATTTCATGCTGATGTTTCTAATTAAAAGCCAGCGTCTCGTCCTCCTCAGGTTCAATTAGCTGTTTTTATCAATAGAACGATCTTTTCTTTGTGTAGCTCGTCCTTATAGAGAGATGTGCAGTGAAAATAGTAAAAATGAATAAGAGTGTTGCCCTAACCTATTTTTTTGTCTTATTGTTACTATCAATACATATAAACATAATTCCTTAATTATTTTTAATTTAATTAAATTTTTTAGGGGCATGCTTTATTGGGATTATTATATAAATATTTACTTATTTCTTCTCATTAATATTTACTTATTCTTATGAATAATATTAATATTATATTCCATTATTATTTGCTTATTTATTATTATTATTAAAATCATTATTATTATTTACTTATTTATTTTGTCAATATCATATTAATTTGTATATGTTTATAATAATAATAATATAATATTAATTATAATAATAATAATAATTATTATTATTATTAATAATAATAACAATAATAATAATAGCAATAATAATAATTATTATATATAATAATAATAATAATAATAATAATAATAATAATAACAATAATAACAACAATTATTATTATTATTATTAATTTATTTCTTTGACATGTCTCAAGTAATTTGAGATAACGCCCGCTCTCACGGCCTTTAATAGCGAATCCAAGTCTAGTCAGGATCAATTTAACGGAATATTCAGGTCACGCCTGAAGTCCTTGAAGGCAGGTCAAGTTCACGTCTCACGAGCAAGTCTAGGTCAAGTAGGAATTTCCTGCCAAAGGTCCACAGTTATGTGTCAAATCATTTGAGACAAGTGGACAAGTCAAGTATCAAGTCCTCGGGCAAGTCTCAAGTCAAAGTCAAATCACAAGTCCTTGCGGACAAGACGCCATTTCTTAAGTCATCTGAGAAAAATCTCAAACCAAGTCTCAATTCATTTAAGACGAGTCACATTTCAGGTCCCACGAGGAGTCCAGGTTGTGTCTCAAGTCATTTGAGACAAGTCTTAAGTCCTTGAAGACGAATCCATGTCCAGCCTGAAGCTATTTGAGACCAAAACTGAATGTTTTTGCTTTGAAATCAATTCTTTAGAGATGCAGTCACACCTCATCTAAGTCCCACAGCAGTCAAGTCCAAGTCCAATTAAAGTCCATCTGTCAAGTGTCCAGCTCTGGTCCCTGGTGATGAGGAGATACAGAGTGTCTGGTGGAAGCCTCTCTGCAGCTCTGCAGCTGTGTTTCCACATCACATCGACTGGCATTCACTCATCCTACTCAGTAATTAAAACAAGTCTGATTACTCACCATGTGTGTGTGTGTGCGTGTGCGTGTGTGTGTGCACGTGCATGCCTCTCCAGTGATGAATGTGCTCTAATTTGGGCGGTGAGCTCAGTTCAGTCTATTAGCATCTATAAATGAGGTTCTTTTTTTTTGCTTCATATTCAACCATTCAGACTCGGCATCCCCATCTCCCCCGGCACTCGCTGGCTTCTACAATATTGATTATGTTGCCAAATTAAGCTACGTTTATTAATGTTTAAAAAGATTCCCCGATTCAGATTTTTTTTTTGGGATGTTTTCCAGAATTAACTAAATTATAGTCTTTCGTTGAATTCTGTGCTGCTACGTTCTCCTGCTTATTAACAGTATGTTTAGCAGAAACTAGAGAAGAAGAAAAAAAAATAGTCCGTTTTAATGTGGTTTTTATAATAATTAAAAACAGCAGTTTGAGGAGCTGGTTTCGGTGCTGATGTCTCACTTTTTACAGGCTCCGTGTTGGCTGCAGCGGCTCAGCGGCACTCTGATGACACAGCTGGTGAAGGCTACGAACAAGGCATGATGGTCCTTATCCAGCTCCAATCCCAGAACCCTCCTGTCCTCCTGACCCTGAACGTTACACCTGGACACACACACATGGACAGAGCAGATTATAATTACATGGATGTTAAATGGTTTAGTAGCAGCGGCGGAGTACTGGAATCCTTCCACTCGGGTCTTACTTGGACGGGTTGTAGACGTCGATGTCCTCCAGCAGTTTGGATCCGAAGCTGTCGTTGGGATGCGTGCTGGCCAAAACCTTCAGTACTCTGCCGTCGTCTGAACCCAGGAACATCACCGTCCGGTCTTTGTAGGGGCCGGCCGACACGTCCACCACAATCTGGGTCAGCTTGGACCTGCGAGTAAAAAGAAAGATGCTCAATGATCTGTTAGGAACTATAAAACCTGTAAATCTTTACAACTAGCCAAGGGACTTTGGCTGAATGTGAAATGTCAACCAAGAGTCAAAGACTGCTAAGATAAAAAAAGTCTACCTCTTTATTACCCACATTAACCCGGACAGTAAACCTGCTTTATCCCTCTTAAATGTGCAGACAGAAGGAAACCATATGCCTGCAAAAGCGAGTCCCCCAGAAAATAACTTCATTATCAACTCACAAAAGGGAACCAATCAGTGAATTCGATTTTAGAATGACTGAAAGCTATTTTACCAAACGGCTGATTCTTCTACAATCACCAGATTTCTTTATCAAATCTATTTTAATACAAATTTAGTATAAGTTGTTGTTTGAAGCAAAGAATACATATAAAACACAAAACCTTTAATTCCAATAAATTCGTAAACCTGTTCTATGATTGGGTCCTTATTGGACTCCTAGGTGTGAAGGGTAGAACTTTGCTTCAGTTAAAGAACTCAGGAGAAAAATCATGAACTCTATTTACGAATAAAAGACAGGAAACTTGCTCCTTGCACCTCCTTTCAGACCAGTGGGAAACCTCCAGTACTGAAATGTGAAGCCAATGTGCCACGACGGCCTATAAACCAAGATGGCAACGGCCAAAAACCAAGATGGCGATGGCCAAAAACCAAGATGGCTACGACAAAGAACCAAGATGGTGACGGCAAGAAACCAAGATGGCGACAGCCAAAAACCAAGATGGTGACGGCAAGAAACCAAGATGGTGACGGCAAGAAACCAAGATGGTGACGACAAGAAACCAAGATGGTGACGGCAAGAAACCAAGATGGTGACGGCAAGAAACCAAGATGGTGACGGCAAGAAACCAAGATGGCGACTGCCAGAAACTAAGATGGTGACGGCAAGAAACCAAGATGGCGACAGCTAAAAACCAAGATGGTGACGGCAAGAAACCAAGATGGTGACAGCCATTTTTCGCCAGTAAGTGGACTTTGAGTTAGGACCTCTTGTCTGTCTTGACTTCACCATAAATTTCCTTCTCTGCACATGAACTCACATAAAAATAATAATAAAGTCTCACTCACGTTGTTGGTGTATAAAGGGCATGATGGGAAATGTAGGAATGATACAATACACCTTCTTGCTCTTACTGTACCAGACTGGAGTTATATAATAATAAGAGTGAGAGGACATGGTCATCATCATTATCTGGGTCAGCGCGGGCCTCTCCAGAGCGGAGGCTAATTCAAACGTGGAATTAAGAGTCTCATTCCCGTTCCAGACTGGTAATTAGAATCCATCAGAAACTCATTCGAAACCTGCAGACGCAGATTACAAAGGTCAGATATTTTCAGAGACGGAGAGAACTTCCTGTGAGCTGGCGACTAATCAGAGCAGATGATTATCCTCGCCGCTCCAGGTCGGGACGGTGGGTTCGCTGCTGTAACTTTAAAACTGTCCTCAGATCACATTCTCCACGTCCCTCTTGACATCTGGGATCTCTTTCTCTATCGTTTTAGGCTCCCAGGAGGGCTCTGGTCCTGTTATCTGGTGGACTGAAGCTCAGACCTGACTGGCTGCTGCTGATTGAGGGGAATTAAAGACGTGTTAAACATTCCCATCACAACCCGTGGTGACTCTACACTTCACTGGCTCTGACATTTAACGACGGTCTCGAAGCTGGAGATAATTTCACCGTTGCATCTTGTAAATGTGGACCAGAGCCACATATAAACGTCTACAAACACAAACTGCAGATGTAATGATCCGTCGCAGAGCAGCAGAGCAGCAGAGCAGAGAGGAAGAAGACAAATCTCATCATCCTACACAAATCAGCCAATTAGTAACCAGTAAATAAAAGATGTATTTAATGTCAGAATGTAGCAGAGATGTTTTACTCCCGACTGTTTCCTCGACATCAAATCAGAGATATTTTCAACATAGTGGGAAATAAAGAAGAGAGGATAAAAACAACAGAGTAGTGATGAGTCACTGTCTGCAGTGAGGTAACACGGATGAATTCAGAATACTGAATATTTTGAGACATCACTGTGGAAAACAAATGTTGAGACGTCGTCAGGCGTCCCGGATGCTGGACATAAAACCAGACACTGTTGACCCAACAGACGTGGGGTCTGTTGGGTCGAGACCACAGACTGTATATAAGAGATGATCACCGTGATGTCACCAATTGGTTTGTGGACTACAGTTTTGAAACCTTCAGTTCTGCATTTTTGCCGTTGCGATCTTGGTTTTTCACGTCACATTTTGGTTTTTAGCCGTCGGCATCTTTGATTTTGGTTGTCCGCATCTTAGTTTTCGGCCGAATCCATCTTGGTTTTTAGATGTCAACATCTTGGTTTTTGGCCATCGTTATCTTGGTTTTTGACCATTGCTATCCTGGTCTTTGGCCATCGTCATCTTGGTTTTTGGACGTTGTGATCTTGGTTTTTGGACGTTGTGATCTTGGCTTAACATCTTGGTAAACTCATCAACCAGAGGAGTCGCCCCCTGCTGGATATTAGAAACGCCACCTTCTCTACCTGCTTATTTTGGGCTGATCCTGAGAGTTTTGAACCACCAACCCAACCTGGAAGTGTGCAGCTAAGAAACGTCTGCATTACCTGCTGGAGGTCCTGGTGAAACAGGGCCGGTCGTTGACGGAGGGAACAGCTTCGTCCATCAGAGGATACGACTTGATAAACGTCAGCGTCTCGTCGGGGAACTGAACCGACGACTTGTAGTCTGCAGCCGGACCGTCACCTGCACACGAACCGGGCCTGCAGGAAAGAAAACAAAAAGCAATTTCAGATTTATTCTTGTTGAAAGTCTGCTGTAAACTCTTAAATGTGTCGTACAGAAACACAGTATTTAAGCCGCCGGTTTTAGATGAGCCTGTCTCACCTCGGTCTGGGAACTTGCTCGTCAGGTACCGGAGTCCAGGATGAGTCGCTGGTCCGCTGCTCCTTGAACTTCCCGTTGAAGACCTTCTCTATGTCGTCCATGTAGAAAGCACAAACTGCTGAGCCGGGGATACTGCAGACAACGAGAGGCAGAATCACATTAAACAAGCTGCAAATAATTCTGTTGTGGAAAGACTGTGTGGATGTAAACACAGAGACGAAAGGGAGTTCAGAAGACAACTCTCCATGTCAGACCAAACCCTGAAACCCCAAACAAAACCAAAACTAACAAACTCCATCCCGAGACTCAGAAAACATGGAAAACTTTAAGATTAAACACACTGAAACAGGATGAGAGCCAGGCCTCAGAACTCTGTGCTGAGTCTCTGACTCGCAGCAGAATCCAAACATTATATAATCCACTCTGTAAACTTATAGAGACAGTTCACGGGAAGGACAAGAGAGGAACCTCT
Organism: Sebastiscus tertius; assembly: GCA_916701665.1. NCBI lineage: Eukaryota > Metazoa > Chordata > Actinopteri > Perciformes > Sebastidae > Sebastiscus > Sebastiscus tertius. Next base: position 16,434 of record CAKAOH010029541.1, on the reverse strand, counting down.
CCACTCGAACACTGGAGCAGCAATAACTACTGAGGTGAACCTCCTAAAGCAGGACGAGTAGCTTGAAAGAAGAAGGAAACACAAAACAGAGGAGACACGCAAGAAGAGAATAAAGAAACTGGGAAATAAGGGAAGACGGAGACATCTGTTCATGCATAAATAGTTTTGTGGATCTATACTTGAGGACACAATATATATATTCCCTGTCCCAGATCTCAACACAAACCTACCATAATGCTGAAACCGAGTCTTACCCTTCAAACAGCAGTCTTCACTTTCTAAAAAATGTCCTTACTTTCTAATGAATGTCTTCGCTTTCTTAACAATGTCCTGACTTTCTACACAATGTCGTCTCTTTCTAAACAATGTCCTTACTTTCGTAACAATCTCCTTACTTTCTTAACAATGTCCGCAATTTCTTAACAATGTCCTTACTTTCTAATGAATGTCTGCACTTTCTACACTATGTTGTCTCTTTCTAAAAATGTCCTCACTTTCTTAATATCTGCACTTTTTTAACAATGTCCTCACTTTCTAAACAATGTCCTCACTTTCTTAACAATGTTTGCACTTTAAAATAATGTCCCTTCTTTACGAAATACGTCTTCACTTTCAAAACATTTTCCTTAATGTTCAAAATGTCCTCACTTTCAAAAAATGTAATTTTCAAAAAAATATCATCACTTTGCAAAATTGTGTCAGTTTTCAAAATGTCCTCTTTTCCCTAAAATGTCCTCACTTTCTAAACAATGTCTTATTTTTCTAAAAAAAAAAAAAAAAAAAAGTCCTCTCTCTCGAAGATAACGCCCTCACTCTTCAGGTCTCAGACTGAAACTCGTCCTCACAGAGACAGAAGTAAGACCACCACACAGTCCCGGATGACTACCTGTTGGCCTGCGTGGTGAAGACGCCGACCACCGCCGGTCTCTGGTTGATCTGCAGCACGTTGGTGAGAGACTGAAGAACGTCGAAGTAGAAGAACGAATCTCCGGAGACCGAACAGTTCAGACGAGCCTGAACACACAAAAAGAGTTAGAAACAGCCCTAAAAAATAACTCAACAATAACGAGGTGAGACGTCTGAAATATGCAAATTAGAGACTCTAATTTGCTTCACATTGTGACATTCAGGACATTCATCACCCTCCTTTATTCTCACACATCACAGGACAGTCTCAGAGGACAGTCCCAGTCCATGTCCTTTATTCATGTCATTCAGTGTGAAGTCACCTTGAGGAAGGAAGTCCAGTATCTCTCCAGAACTCTGGGAGAACCTCCGTTATCGTTCTTACAAACCCGGGCGACTCGAGAAAACACCACCTGGGGAGAAAGAGAGAGAGAGAGAGACAGACGGGTTCACTACAGTTCTTATTGAGGTCTGGTATTTCAGAGCGCTGGTATAACTTATTAAAATGTATAAAGAATTAATAGAAAATAAAGAGAACAAAAAAAGCGACGGTGGTCTATGGAACATAAGATGTTTTTGTGCAGAGAAAGACGAGAACAAGATCAGAGTTTAAGGTGAGACAGCTCAGTCTGAGTCTGAGTCTTTATATATAATTTGTCGGCTCTATGATCAATAAATAACAGACTGTGTATAACATGAAGACGCTGGAGAAAGATGTGAGGAAGCAGCCAGTTAGTCAACAGTCAGTCGCATCTGATGTTGATGTTACCGTTCCCCTGCAGCTGATGAAATAACTACTTTTACTGTGAGTCCTCCGATGACACATAAACTGTAAGTACTTCTGAGTCCTTCAATGTACATGTAGAGTCAAAATAACATCTGGAAGGTGTGTTTTTACTGGCAGGAACTTCCATAAAGCTGCAGATATTGAGGGTGTTTCATTGCAGGGACTAGTTAACCTGACAGCAGAGGTTGTTGTGTGAATATATATACAGTAGAAATGACTTTAGAAATATAATTTATGCATAAAGATCACGATGCAACAAGTGTGGCAGCTCCTCATAGAATTTAAATCAGCTGTAAATTATTAATGTATGCCAGATTGTTGTACAATGTGTCATCACTAATGAATGATGGACGTTTTTAAATCAAGTGCCCTCTTATTAATTTCCTCTTGGGACAATTCTAGTTGTCATGCACGGACAATCAGAGCTGAGTTTACTTCATTATGGCTTTAATACACACTTATTATCTATGGAAAATATATATACTAGGGCTGTTAACGCAGTAATAATGTTTTGTGTTACGTTGTTACGTAACAACGTTATGTACATTGCATTATGTTGTTACATTATGTTGTTACGTTACGTTGTTACTTTACATTGTTACTTTACGTTGTTACTTTATGTTGTTACTTTATGTTGTTCTTTTATGTTGTTACTTTATGTTGTTACGTTACGTCGTTACTTTACATTGTTACTTTACGTCGTTACTTAACGTCGTTACTTTACGTCGTTACTTAACGTCATTATTTTATGTTGTTACTTTACGTCGTTACTTTACATCGTTACTTTACGTCGTTACTTTACGTCGTTACTTAACGTCGCTACTTCATGTTGTTACTTCATGTTGTTACTTTACTGGAAACACTGGAACGTGTCACGTTGTTGTATGAACCTGTATCACTTACCCAAACTAATCTTATATATATAAATTATATAAAACATCTATCTAAAAGTCTCCAGTGACCTGTGACTAGAGGTTACCGGCAATCCCGAACTTTATCCAGCAATATCTCTGTCAAATTTACTGCTAATAAAACGGTAAATGCACCGACGGAAAGCTGAAAATCTTGCCTTTCTAAAGTTGTATTGGTTGGTCATTCTATCATGAAGGTGAGGGGGTGAAGTTCGACACTGAATTGACCTTCATTGACCTTCATGCTCCTTTTATTTGGTTTTAACGTTTTCTCAGTTTAAAAGCTTTTAAAAAGCACACACACACACACACACACACACACACACACACACACACACACACACACACACACACACACACACACACACACACACACACACACACACACAGCCGTACCTTGCCCAGGGCGGTGTACTCCACTGCGATTTCACTGAGGAAGAAGTAGACGTAGTTACCGTAGTCGATGGCGTGCAGGAAGTGAGGCTCTGAAGAGAGAAGAAGAAGATGATTATCGATTTATTCCGTTTTCAAGGTAAAACTCTCCTCACATTGTATTTCACTGGAACTCATCATGTTCAACACGCTCCAGCTGTTATCGGCTGATAATATACTTTTTTAACCTTCATCGCCTACTTCACTCAACAGTTGCTGGCGTTTTTACTTTTCCCAGAATGCCTTTCAAAATCCCACCGAGACAAAATATGGACTTGTTGGTTTTATGCTCCTTCATCAAACTGGGGCCTGATACACAGCGTGCTTTCACACAGACTGTAAATGTGAGCTTAAACTATTTCAAACACATTGAAAGTCATTGTATCAGCATTGTTGAGCTTTACAGTCGTCATTGTATTTCTTTTCTTGCATTAATCCAGTAATTAGAGGAGCAGTGTGTTATTATATTACACAGGCGCTGAGAGCATGAATGCAAGAAAGACCCTGCAAATCTTTTGTTTCTTCACAACAACAGTTGCTGTTGATGCTGCTGGGAAAATAAATCACTCAAACACCGTCCCAGGAAGTGTGTCCTTACCTCATACACAACACAGAGTCAGACCCATTACATATATATATATATATATAAATAAATGTAGTAAATGTGACAAACACAATGTAACCCTGACAGATAAAATCTCAACAGGTTTTTAAGCACCTCTCTTCCTGAGCGGATGGAGTTGCTGTTGTGATGGAGGCAGTCGTCATGGATTTATCCAGAACTAAACTACAGACTGTTTCAGATCTTTAAAGAGTCAAAGCTCAAGTAGCAATTCAATATCAGTCCAACAAGTCCCTTTCTGTACTTCATATGACCTAAAATTCCATATTTACGTCACATGATACCAACTAAACCATCTGCTCCCAGATGTGGTTGAAACAGAGAACAGGTAAGTTGAGTGTTGTGTTGAGTATGTTTCATCTCCGCGGTCACCGACCTCTGAGCCACTTGGAGTCGTACTTGACGGTCCGGAGGACGGGTCGGCCGTCTCCCAGGCTTCTGTAGATGACGGCGTCGCTGGCCAGGAAGTCCGTCATGGTGGCCGAGTAGAAATCTCCCCCTGAGAAACAGCAACGTGTTCGTGTTCACACCGCAGACCTGAACTCATCTCAGACACTTTAAGTTAAGGACACTGTGCAGTACGCATCGGTGTGGATGTCTTTGTAGTTTTACTGTAGTTAACTGTATAACTCATGTTGTAGATGTGTTCTGGCCTTTGGTAATCTGTAACTATGATTTTGACTCACCAGCAAACAGTCCGACGTTGGACTGAACCGACTCGAAGGGACACCGAGCCTGACCGACCACCTCCTCCCCGACCTGCTCCAAGGACGTCATCTGAGAGGAACAAACAGAGGACTCGTGGAACACAATAAATAACTTTTAAAAGAGCTACCGACGGCAAGCTAGCTACTTTGATAGCGTGTTGTTTATTCTCGGCGTAGCATCTCAGTTAATTATGCTGCTGATAATGTTATTGACATGTTATCTAAGCTGATAGCGCCCTGATGATATTTCATTGTCAGCCTGTGTTCAGAAGCTACGCTAGCTGAATGGCTAACGGAGGCATTTAGAGAGTGTGTTCCAATCCACGTACTTCCTGAAGTACACTTACTACTTTGAGTGCATAAGTGCGTTTACACTGGGAAGTACGGCAAAATGCAGTGCACTCAAAGTACCCGGATGTTGTACTCAAAACGGTCAGATCGTTGAGTATTGAACGCTGAACACTTTCCTCACTCAAATGTCGCCATCTTGGCTACGTAGCGGAAGGGGCGGAGCCACGACCACGATTCAAACATACGTAGATAACAGGATAAAACAATACAATACGTAAACATACCGGTGCATTTTCAGCCAACAGGAGGACACATCGTAGGCGACGATGTTGGAAACGTAATTTCCACTCTGCTTTCATTTTTTTTCAGAAGATACTTTGGCGGGTAGCGAGCCGCGGTGAAATGTTGCGATCGTCATTTCCGATCAGTGCGCCGCAGAGTATTCGATTTGAGACGACCCTACCCCGCTGAAATTTACGCACTACTCAAGTGAGTACAGAGTGCACAAAGTGCACTACATTAAAGTGTACTTCTGGAAGTACGTGGATTTGAACACACTCATAGGCTACCTGTCTTGTGTTCAGTTGCTACGCTAGCTGAATGGCTAACGGAGTCGTTTAGCCTCATAAATATACCTGTGTGCTGTGTTCGCCCTCAGGGAGCTGAATGTGTTTATAGCTGCGAGCGCTTCACTATCTGACCTCGTTCTCTGCTTTTTAATCTCGCTCTCTGTTTGACTCCATCATCATGAAGTAGGACACAGTGATAACGTGTCACTCCTCCTCCATAGTTTCTACTTTGTTCTATTGTGTCCTAATTGATGTAGCAGTCAGCGTGACAAGGTGAGGATGGGTCGATCATCCTGAAATTGAATTAAACATTTAATGGCAGATTTTAATTAAATGTTTTTTCTTCCTTATTTATCTCTGTCAGTTTGTTCATTTCCATCACTATCGGAGTCTGTTAGCTGTCTGCTGCTGTTTGAGGAGGTGGGGACATTAAAAACCCTCAGGAGGGACGTCTTTACTCAGAGACAACACAGCGTCCACGATGACCTGCTGCCGCTGCTGTCCAATGAAAATCACTCCAGGAAGTTTCAACAATCACAATCATGAGTTCTGGCCTGAAAGATGGATTACAAGCATCTATACTTAGATAAAAAGTAGAAAAATGTCCCGGCGCTTGAAGCTATCAATTAGAGGTTAGTACTGCAGTGACTGGGCTCGGATTGGGCTCGGACCAAATCATAAATGCAAATTAAAGCTGCGAGCAGCGACTAACGGGCCCTCGCACCTTCCCACGCGTCGGGGGAACTGCCGGGACGCCGATCGACGCGGCCCGGCACAATGAACCCGAGACTCTGATTAGTGCAGTGACACCTGCCAAAAGACTCTACGACAAACGGTTCATGAGTTATGAAAGGGGGCGTGGCTAACGTCTTGGGGCGGGGCTATGAGTGTATTTTTGCATGAACATGTCCTCAGGACTGGACCCTCATCATGCCTGAGAAATTTGGGGCCGACCGGACTATGTACAGTGGAGTTACAACAACTTCCTGTTTCATGGCGAATGGCTCAAAATGGCCGCCACGCCATGGTCAGGTCGTTCAGTGAAAACTCACCATTTGAATAACTTTTCATCATTAAGGTCTTAAGATGTTCGTGACCAAATTTCAAGTAGATCTGATTAAATCTGTAGGAGGAGTTCGTTAAAATACACAACCTATAAAACGCTAAAATCGCATTTTAAATTCAAAATGGCTGACTTCCTGTTGAGTTTTTGCCATACCTCCAAGAGGCTTTTTTGTGCGTCTCTACATGTTACATCTGTCTGCCAAATTTCATACATGTAGGTGAAACTTGAGCGAGGGGCTCAATTTTTCCAACTTTCTAGGGGGCGCTAGCGAGCCACTTTACAACACCCAAGCCCGAGACCCTTAAAATATCACATATTTCAGCGCGTCTGATAAGCGTGCCAAGTTGAACAACGTTTTAGGCATGTTAAGGTCCTCAAAAAGGTGTTAGTCTGGTCAAACGTCAGACAGGAAAATTACCAAAACTGACAGTAAGACAGAAATTCAGACGCGTGTCAAAACGAATCCATGAAATGAGCAAAAACAAACAAACCAAAAATAAATACATTTAAAAAATGCTATAGTCTGAGAATCAACCTCTAACTTTTTCCTGTGAGTTGTGCTCAAATAAAAACCTGCCGGTCACAACAAACTTCATCTGTGCGTCTCTGAGAAATGTGGCAGACGTTTGGTGATGTGGTGACGAGGGCTGTAGGAAACTACAGTAGCTGGCGAGCTAACCGCTAACACATGCTCACGCTGCTCAGTCACTTCCAGAGCTTCTTAATATTTCTGTTTTCTGGCATTTAGTTCTCAGAATTGTACAAAATAGTATTCAATTAAGAGTTTTATTGAAGCGTGAAATAAAAGATGCATTCTGTCATTATCGTTATGAATTGATTGAATGAAAATGTCACCGTTTTAAATGCCAAAAGGTTTCCTGTTCTGATCCATTTCTGGGAAAGTTTCATTCATAAAAACATCTCCAAGAGTCAAAAGAGCTCCTTCACAGAGCTGTTGAAAGTTTAAAGTCCTGCTGTCAGAAATCAGCAGTTAATAATCAACAAAACAACTTTATCGATTGAAGTCTGAGTGATAAAGAGATTTTCAGGCTCGTAGCTTCCTGCTGTTGAACACGTCATCCTGGAGAGACTCAATCTGCACAGTAATCAGTTTCTCACAGTTTACTGCCTTCATGCTAAATAAAGTCTTGCATCACTGATTATCTGTGAAACTGCAGCTTCTTGCGTGTTTAAAATAAATCAAATTACTTCCTGTTCTTTAAAAAGAACAAGCTGATTTTATTTTGTGCCATCAATCAATTAAAATGAGAGCGGCATCATCACAGTTTCCCCCCAAACTCTTCAGAAAAAATGAAGCGTCTTCAGGTAAACTTGTTGTTTTTCCCGCCGCCGGAGGTTTCAAAGCGTAAGAAGCTTCTGCTAAACGGGGTCAGCGTCTGTCAATCAAAAACTCGCAGCGCCGCCGCCGCAGCAGCAGAGTGAAGAAAAAGGGAACAACGACTCTGGATTGACACCTGAAATTGTGTCTTTTGTGGCGGCGTTGTTGTGTTTGGTGGTGACGAGACGTCTCGAGCTGCCTGACACTTTCAATTAGGAGTCAAACGAGCGCCGCCAGAATAAAAGTCATCTCGCCGCCGCCGTCGAGCCCCGTCTCTCTGCTCATTAACCCGACGTTAGTGACGAGGTGTTTGGAAATTCAACAGCTGAGAGGATAATAGGGCAGGTTAGGAAGTACAAACACACGATGTGGAGACTCACACCGAGCAGGTTATATTTAAACTGCATTTGTTGTTTGTGCAAAATAGCAACTACACAGCTCCCCCTTATTATAATTAATTATAAACCAAAGTGGTGAGTTAGAACTTAACTCATTCAGTAGTAAAATTTATTTAAATATACCCAGAAAACACACCGATATATAAAAGAGAAGGTGAAATACCAGTATGTTTGTGTGTGTGTTATTTATTAGGGCTGGGAAGATTCGCAACACTTGGGTGCTGATTCGATACAGTATGTATTGCTGCCATATTGTGATTTATTGTGATTTTTGTAAACTTTTTTAACACTCCATGGGAACAAGTTGAATCATACACTTCTAGGGACTTTTACTTTGTAAAATATCTAAATTAATACAATAAAAATGTTTGATTTTCAGCATGTATGTAGTCAGAGATGTCCTGAAGTCAAATATATCAGGATCATTGTCAGACATTATTTATTACATTTTTCCCAGCAACCCCAAAATCAAAGAATAAAGACATGTCCCTCACAAATTAGTGGTATTTTATTTTTAATTTTTAAGAGTAACATGTAATGTTTTCACTTTATTTTGAAAACCAGACGTAGTCACACGTGTCTACTTCCTCTAACTTCTCCAAGGTCGTCTCTAGCTCTCCCGTCAGCACCCTTCTCTTTATCCATCCATGGTCAGCTCCATCAGGGCCGTTTAAATGCATTTAACATAAATGCCAGTATATGGGTGCTCTGCATTGTAGTATCGGCCTATTTGACCACAGAGATAGTGATGTCTAGCTCTGCTTTTCCTGTCGATGTGTGAAACCCAAAGTTTTCCATCCTTTACTGGATGTGTAGTGTTTAGCACGCTGGATTTAATATGTGAGGGTGCAGACCCTCCAAAGTTTTCTACCTTCTAGTTTTGGCTCCCTGAGGTTTGCTTTGGTTGACGGATACGGAACAGATATGACGTCAGGTTACTCAGACTACAACAATAAAAGCAGTAACTTCCTTCTACCTCCACATAGACTCATATGAAGCAGATACATCGATTCTAGCATTAAAACATCTATTTCAAAATGAGCCTTTCTAGGACAAACCCCTCTTAACACTGAGTAGCTCCCAGTAGTTTGTTTACCTTGTAGTTTCGGCAAGTCGGGTTGAAGGCGTTGGTACCGCAGGCGAACAGCGTCTCGTCGTTCCGCGGCACCAACACTTTGACGTAGTTGTAGCACTCGTCCTGCAACACAAACAAACTGTGATCACCCTCATTCATCACATAACGATAAAAAGCTCTTATCTTTACAAAAGGATGAAACGTCTCCAATGTGTTTGTTTTACCAGAAGCCGTGAGAGGATTTCTAATTTTATCTTCAGTGTCGCTGAACTTTAAAGGAAAAAAGGGATCAACGCCGCTCATTTATCAAGTCTGTCAGGGATGAAACATTTCCTAAAAATAGTTTAGAGTTTCTCTGCTGGTAAACACGACTAACACGATGTGTCTGATGTCATCTACGGATCTGATCCCGTCTCTTTTACACATCAATAAACACATGAAGGGAAATGTGACTTATAGGACAAGAAAAGAGGAAAAAGGGGGGAAGTGTCAGAAGAAGAAGAAAAAGAAAAAGAAAAAGCAGCAGAAGAAGAAGAAGAAACAGCAGCAACAGCAGAAGAAAAAGAAGAAGAAGAGGAATAAGAAGAAGAAGAAGAAGAAGAAGAAGGAGAAGAGAAATAAGAAGAAGAAGAAAAAGAAGAAGACGAAGAAGAAGAAGAAGAAGAGGAATAAGAAGAAGAAGAGGAATGAGAAGAAGAAAAAGAAGAAGAAGAAGAGGAATAAGAAGAAGGAAAAGAAGAAGAAGAAGAAGCAGAAGAAACTGCAGCAACAGCAGAAGAAAAAGAAGAAGAAGAGGAAGAGAAATAAGAAGAATACAAGAACAAGAACAAGAAGAAGAAACTCACGCTGTTCTTCCCTCTGACCGTACACTTGCTGACGTCTTTGGAGCGCCATGTCAGCTTCTGAAACAGGAAGAGGACGTTACACAATGTCATCTGGAGTCAACAGGTGTCATCTCCTCATGTGAAGAGCTTTGTTGATGAGATATGAATATTAACGCTCAGGTGAGGAGCATTATGATTATTTTAAAACTTTAGAAAATGTTTCTGTCACATGTTTTTTATCATGAATAAAACTAAACAGGTTGAGACGTTTGATTTTTGTCCTCTAAAGATACAAATCAGCCTCAACTCAAGGTCCACTTACTGACTTTTCTCGGCTCCCAGCTGGATCTCATTAGCAGATGGAGGTCGCTCAGTTGCCATGGAAACGGCTCAGCTGTCATCACCTAAACTTGGACCACGTGAAGACAGGTGGCCGTTTCTGGCTCTGTACTTAGTTGTCACGGAGACGGTTGTCATCACATGACCTGAGCAACCTCCATCTTCTCCCTCCCCCCCCACCCTAATTAGAACTAAGACTCCGGCGTGTCTCCGTTTCGGGCGTCCAACAGGTGAGGATGTTAAAACCAGAGGAGAACACGAGTTCCTAATAAAACCTTTGTCGAGAGACAGACTGAGAGACGGAGGACGTGATTGCGGTCCTCACATCCGATCACCGATAACGACAGTTAACATCTCACATCAAAGAGCCGCTGTAGGCCTTCCCACAATGCACCGGGAGGCCCATTACTGTCAGGCGCCACCCTGTAACCTCTTCTCTTTGATGAAGAGGAGGTGTGAGGATCAAAAGGAAGGCCCGTCCTTTTGTGTCGGAGCTGCTGTAGTTTTGTTCTGCCGCTCTGATGTCGTCTGCGTGAGGAAAGAGGAGATTTTGCTGCGATTGTCAGCCGTCAGGTTTGATGCTGCTGTCGACGCTCTGATGGAAAGATTCTCATCTCAGACTGGATCAGAGAGCGGAGCTCTGGTGTTCATTCAATGTAGTCAGCTCATATGTTAAAAAACTAAATATTAATGTAACAGGAGAGAGTCTGTGCTGACCTCTGACAGGTGTGGTCAGGGGTGGTAACTAAGTGGATGCCTCTAGTGTAGTATGAGGCTGATCGAATGGCGCAGCTGCCGTGCGCTCTTCTCTGGCTTCAGCCACACTTGTGGCTGTTAAGTCAACATAAGTCAGCGTCCTGTTGCTCGCGCTTGTGCTTGCTTTACACAGATGTGAACGAGCATTGCTCAACACAGTGAGGAGACACACGTCAGCTAAAAGTACAATATCACTCTATATGTCAGCTGCTTGGCAGTAATGTTACTGAATGTTACTAATGTTAGCTGACCAGACGAAGGTCTCTCCATGAATCAATGCTGATTCTAGTGTTGGCTTTTCCTGCCTCAGCCTCCCGACCGCGGCCGGAGGGAACGGGGGAGACGCCGGAGTTTTGGTCGGAGACGATAACGTTTCTCTCTGTGGAGCCCCGTCACTTCACAAGACACGGGAAACCTCTGTTGGTCTGGAGGAGCTGCAGCAGTTATTTCTGCACAAACGTCCACTGTACATTCACTAGATATTCTCAGAGCTACTAACTCTTCTGCAGTGTGGAGTGAGCAGCATGCACGTGAGAGTGGAGCGAAAGAGCGAGAATGAGCGCGGTGTGTGAGTGAAGGCAGGCAGAGGAGCAGAGGAGCAGAGACTCCGGTCCTGGAGACCAAAGCTACGGTCTCCCCCCGTGTCCTCCGACCGCGGCCAACACTGTTTAACAGACGGGCTTCACTAGATAGAACTTTGCGGTTTTGGTGCTTCCGTGTAGTTTCTGTTGGAGTCTGAGCGTAGCCACACGCGAGCGTGCATGGGACACCGAGCCGGATTGATTTCTACGTGTAAGAAGTTCCAAACAGTCCCTTTAAAGTGGCTCGTCTGCATCACTGTTATCACTGTTAAAATAGGAAGGAAATAATCATCTCGTCTTTCTCTGTGGTTCAGAGGTTGGCAACGTTTAGCTCCAGATTCTGTAGCTTCAAACCCAGAGATGGAACCCGTCTGTCTGTCTGGAGTCACACAAACCCCAAAAATAAACTGTTTATCACATGACTTTACTCACCAGCTGAGGGACGAACTGCTCTGAAGCTTTCGTCAGGTTCACTGCAAACACGTGATCCCTGAGGAGTCCAACACACACAGTCAGATTCACTCCTACTTTATTTATCTATGCATATAATACATGTTCTGGCTGCTTGTCTCCATTTTTATAACTCTGTTTCGGTCAAATGCAGCATTTAACACGAGTATCTTATTATATCTGTCCATGTCTTTTACAAGTTTAGGATTCAAAAGTTAGTGATGTACTACATTTCACAGAAAGGCCTCTGAACAGATCTAATAGAGAGCTGCAGGAGTGAGTCCCTAAAACCCTGAAATGAGTCAGCATATTATCACTTCTGACCTGGCAGCGATGTACAACATGTGGTTGATGCGTAGCAGCCTCTGGAAGTCCAGACCCAGACGCAGCGTGTCGTTGTCCTGAAGCAGACCCTGAAAACCTGGAAACTGATACGACTCTGCAGAGAGAGACAGCAGGACATATTTTAAGATTCTTTTAATCACTTGTCAGGTTCTCTATGACCGAGCTCCGTCTCAGAGCTTCTGATAACACCACCGAGCGTCCACTCAGGACATCCAAACGAGTTAAGTTGGCTTTTCTATAACTCTATATTAGCACTTTTAGTGCCTTCAATCGATTAAGATATTTAATTGCGATTAATCACACGATTGTCCATAGTTAATTATGATTAAGCAACGTTACGCAAAACGACATTACGCAAAACAACGTCACGCAAAACAACGTTATGCAAAACGACATTACGCAAAACAACGTCATGCAAAACAACGTCACGCAAAGCAACGTCACCTTAAACAACCTTACGCAAAAAGGTTAGGTAAAACAATGTTACGCAAAAAAGGCTTTACGCAAAACGTTACGCAAAAAGGCTTTACGCAAAACAACGTTACGCCAAACAAGTAACCGGTGCACAAATGATGCAACACAACATAAACAACAGAGCCTACTCACGCTCCGAGGTGACCACGTTAATCGGCTCCAGGTCTTTGGGGAAGGGCGTGGTCGAGGCCGACTCGGACAGGAAACAGGAAGCCAGGACGAGCAGCAGCAGCGTCGGTGGCCTCCGCCACGGCGACGACGGCCAACTGGTCGGAGACATTTTGTAGGAGAGAGAGAGGGGAGGAGGAGGAGGGGGGCGGGGCTTGATGATGTCAGCAGGTCATGATGGGCGTCGGCTGTGAGGAAACAGAGAGAGAGAGAGGTTAGAGAGAGTGTGTGTGTGTGTGTGTGTGTGTGTGTGTCTCCCAGGTGATCCTCTCCGTTTGCAGCTATAAATTATGAGGGATTAGCATTTAGCCTCTCAGTTAGCCCGTTATTAACCTGCCAGGTCACACCGCAAAGCCTGCAATCAATTACATGGATTAGCATTAGCTTAGCCACGGCGTGTTTGTGTTGATGTTGACAGCGCACCAACCCACGCACTAACTGATGGATATACATTTATAGTTTGAGGATGTAGATGTATGTAAACTTCATTTAAAATCACTTTACATTATTCCTCTTCATTCTGAAATGCATCAGCAAAAATCTAATCAATTTTTAATCTCAAACGTGGACATTTACTTTTATGTTACTTTCTGTATAAAAATAAAGAAATCTCAAACAAAAAATTATAAAATGAGATATTGAGATAGAAATAGAGAACTATGCAATTTGACATCATTTTGAGCAATTATTATTTTTAATTAAATGATTACATATCACAGCCTCCGTCTGAATATTTAATTCTGCTGGAAATGTTTTTCCCTAAAAGAAAACTTTTAAATAATGTTTCATTAATTATATTTCTTACAAAATTACAACGAACACATCACTCATTATTTTACAAAAAGAACGTGAACATTGTATTGATAAATTAAACCCCCCTCCACCGTGGCGTGCGTCGGATCGTCCAGATGCTCGCCACATTGGTTACACACAGTTAGTGTTCACATGGCGCAAAAAACCTTGGCTTTGCACCGTATGATAATGAATCTCCCAAAGAACCTGATATGTAGCGGGCAGAGAAGAGAACTGGCAGCTTGTTGGAAGTGCCGGTACGCAACAAAAAGTCACGGCACACCGAGGAGCAAAATGTAGAAGTGTCGGTACAGCGTACCGGTGAGTACCTGCGTTTGATGCACTTCACACGTTCTGATTGGCTCCCGATGTCTCCTCATCTCAAACACAAGTTTTTAAGGGCACTTTCACCATCCATAATCGGTTTGTTTAGTCAGTTTCTGCTTAGTCTGGTCCGGTTTCACCGCACACAAATTAAAGCTGACCAAATAAAAATAATAATTATTTTACTGAGTGTCGTGTACGAAGGAGCAAATTTATCTCTCTGGTCTCCAGAGCTGCCACTTCCAGGCAGGAAATCACTGACTTTGATAAAGCTGTTTTCACTTCACTGTGAATCCTGTCTCCTCCAGTTTATCTCAAATTACTTTATAAACTAGTTTTTGTGGACTTTATTAATCATATTCTGTATGATCTCTTTGGCCCAGATGTCAATGAAACAGTCAATCAGTCCTGTGTCCATCTCAACTAATGCTTGCCTGACTGAGACCTCCTCTCGTAGCGGTCTCAGTCGGGTTGTGTTGGTCCTCACCAGAATACGATTACTGCGTTCACAACCGCCCAAACCAGGGGTCAGCGACCTTGACTATCAAAAGAGACATTTTAGGTGACAACAAAAAAAAAAAAAATCTGTCTGGAGCCGCAAAACATTTGATCATTGTGATGAAGGTAACACAGTTTATAGTCTAAGTATATAGAATATAAGTCTAATGCAGTGAGGGCCAAAGAGACAATGTACTACGGAGTATTAGGGACACATTGAGGGAAAAAACATCTGAGATTTACAGAATAAAGTCAGAATATTATGAGAAAAAAGTCGTAATATTACGAGAACAAAGTCATAACTTAATGAGAAAAAAAGAAAATGACGTAAAATTACTACTTTATAATATTATGACTTTATTCTCCAAATCTCAGATTTATTTATTTTTTCCTCAATGTGGCCCTAATACTCCGTCATACCGTCGTACCGTCGTACCATAGACCTACAACAATGATAAATAAAAATGAAAATGTAAACAAAAAACAGTTATTCATACCACTAATTTTTAAAATAATCCACAGGGAGCCACTGGAGGGATTAAAGAGCAATATATGGCTCCGAAGCCGCAGGTTGCTGACTCCTGGCCCAAACGAGCCACACCAGAGTTTGATTAAAACGGACTAATGTTGGCCCTTAGCCACCTCTTATTCTCAGGTACTTACTGACTTATTCAGTGATCAGAGGTTTTTATAGGACAGTACGAAATGCATCTAAAATAACCTGTGACTTTGTGTAATGGATTTGATGTCCACTAACAGAGAGCGCTGGTATGAGCTGGTTCCCAGTCGCATCCACTATCAGACCACCGTGTTGTTGACACGTCTCAGGGCGGTCTCTGATGTCACCTTTCAACAGCTAATGGATGCATTCACGCCTGAATCAAACCACCCGTTAAATCTAAACGATTATAAACCTTTTATCAAACTTGACAAATGGACCTCTTTGTATTTCCTGTTGCAATGTTGGTTAGTGCAGCAACCTGACAGGAAGTAAACATGGACAACAGCTGTTGCCCTAGCAACAGGATCTAATAAAAAGGTCTATACAGTGTGTGCCTGCCACATTGTGACATGACCATTGTCCAGCGTTCACACGCCCAGGTGTGAATTACGTCTGGGAAATGGGATGAAATGTCTCCAACGAGGCCGACACGAAGACACCTTCTCTGCAAGGTGAGCTCTGTGTGTGTGTGTGTGTGTGTGCGTGTGTGTGTGTGTCAGTATTCGTTCATTAGTCCAGGCAGTTTGTCTCACTGAATGAGAATTGACATGAGGGCTGCTTTGGGCTCCGAGCAGCAAATTAATGATTTAAGGTGTAAAACACGCACACACACGCACACGCACACGCACGCACGCACGAACGCACACTGAAGAGGCTCTGAGAGGCTTTTCATATTCCCATTCATTATTTGGTGGCAAAAGACGCCAGAAATCCTCCAGGTTTGACTAAAACCAGGTCCACACTACACCAGAGTCAGGCTTTGGGCCCGATTCCTCCCGAAAATTGCAAGTTAATAATAATGCGTTATTATCACATTAACTTTGACAGCCCTAATAACAACTTTTTAAAAAGTCCAAGGGTTGATCTCATAGACTGTTATCTAAAGATGGACGACGTGTCTCCACTTCCTCCCACTGTACAGAAGTGAAGCCAAAATGTCCCAAATACGGGAGCCGGCATCTTGAGATTGTGACGTCATTTGGAGCCAGAGTCCGCGCAGTAGTGATCGGGAGGTAGAGCCCGTCCGAACTAATCGAGAGCCAAGCAAAACAACGTTAC